>JAAGAY010133401.1:0-83771 GCA_011801015.1 Ardeotis arabs
CGCTGCCTCAGCTTCGGTGGATGATGGTAAGTGGAGGAGGAGAGACGAAGGGGGAACCATGGCCGGCACTGTGGGATGTGGGGTGAGGGGGATGCGTTTGAATGCTGGGGCTGTAGAGGCTTGCTCGGGTCCCCCCGCGGGGAGCGGAGGTGAGAGCTGAGCATTAACTTATTTTGCTTGCTCTTAGGGTGAGGAAGAGGGATCCCCATAGCCGCAGTAGCGTCGCCTTGTAATGCAGTAAGGGATGAGCTGTTGCCTGGGCTGAACCCCTGAGGGTCACTGTCGTTTTTTATACCTTAAGGGTTTTGAAGTTTTAAGAGGAGGCAAGGTGTCGAGGTCAGGGAGGGAATACTGCAAGTAAAAAGCCTGTGGGTTGTGTGGGGAAAAAGTGTCGGCGCTTGCAGCCGTCCGCGCCATGCTCTGCTAACGACTTCGCCGCAGGAAGCGCTTCACACCATGAGCGGCCATTTTGTGGCGGCCGTGCCACATGGCGCTGTGCTGCGCGGCCGGGCTCGCTCCTCTCTGCGCGTGGCCTGACCGGGCGCTCCTGCGCCTGCCCCACCGGGTCGAGGCCACGCAGGCGCCGTGGCTGGGCGCGGGCGGCTCCGGTCGGGTCCGTTTCTCCCCCGCGTGCGTACCCTCCGCCGCTTGCCGTTAGCGTCAGGCTGGAGCGCTTTCCCTGGGCGTCGGGGGCTTTCAAACAGCTTCCATTGTTCTCGGAGGGGCTCCTCCCCTTTTGCCCTCCTATCCTCCCCAAATCTTTCGAGGAGCGTGAAACCCTTTTCTCCCGCGCCTCGTCTGGTAACGAGGTGCGAAGCCCGCAGGACGTGACGCCGCGAAATGGCTGCGGGCCGGCGGTTGGCGGCGGCTCCGTAAGGCGCTCGCTTCAGGTTCCCCGTTTGGTGTGTGTTATGTTTTTGTTTTGTGTGGGTTTTTTTTTTTTACCTGCCAGAAAAAAAAGAGGTTTCGCGTAGTCCGCTGTGGACTCCGTGTGGTCGGTGGGGGTTACTGCCTAAACTCGCACGTTGCTCCTTCAGCGTGCAAGTTGCTGTTTCCTCTGTAGGAAATTTTTATTTGAAAAATTATATTTGCGGCCGTAACCTAGACACTTTAACAAGAACATAAAGGTAGGGCATTAAAAAAAAAAAAATTAAGCCTTGTAAGTCGTAGCCGTTAGCGAGGAGCGTATGACAGTACTTGACTGACAGCTCCACCTGCTGCCCAGTGGGAAGACTGCATTGCTCTCCCTGTGCTGGGAGCCATGTTCTTTCTCTAAGTATGCTGTCATGGTAACCGATGTCTGCACAGCAGGACGTGTATCAGGAGTTTTAAATATTTAAATTAAAAAAGAAAGTGTTTGATACTTATTTTAAACAGGGCGTGTGTGAGGTCAGGGAAAGACAGGGAGAAGCCTGAGAAACAAGGGACTTGTACTTATGTGGCAAAAAGAAAACGGAAGGTTTTCCTCTCCTAGGTGTGCATAAAGACCAGATGATGTTTGTAACTCACTTGGGTAGCTAGATATTTCCACCACCTGGCCCTTATGTGGTACTCTTCCACTTGTTTTTTTTCTTCCCCCAAAAAGTCTTAACTAGCCTCATGACTGCTGTAATCAAGGGGTTAATCCAGTTTCCTGGCACCGACTTAAACTTGATGCTTGCTGGAATAATGCAAAGAGCAAACTGAAGAAATTTACCTTGTGGTAATAGAAAGGGGGGAAAAAACCTTTTAATTTCAGTAAGCTAAAAAAAACTTAGAGTAGGCCCTGAGTTTCCTGACATCTAGAAGTTGGATTTCAAAGGTATTGCATGAGATGGATAAACAAATCAACCCCACTTAGGGTATTGTTGAAGAGTTGGGTCACTTGAGCTGATGGCTGTAATTTCAGGGTAGCCAGTTCATCAACTATAGATTTTCCAGGTTTTGAAAACTTTATGTAGCTTTAGCTTTGGACACTTTAGTAGCAGTGTGAGTTCTTTGCACGTACTATATGTACAATTGTTTATATAATGCTATATTAGATAGTAAAATAACAATTACACATTGTGCTGATAAAACAACTTTGTTTTAGATAGGGCAGTACTTTGTTTGAATTGACAGAAGTTTTGCATTGTAGTACTGAAGACTTGAAAAGTAAATTTGAAAGGCGATTTTGTTTCCTGTCCTTACTATAAGGCTGCCGTAGTTCAGCCCTGATTGGGACCGGACTGCGCAGTCTCTCTCTCACTCCTCCCACCCTCCAAGAGAACAGGGGGAGATAATATAAGAGAAAACGGCTTGAGGTTTGAGATAAGGACAGGGATAAATCCTTAGTTACCATTACAGGCAAAACAGACTTGACTTGGGGAAAACTATTAATTTATTTCTAAAACTAGCAGGAAAATGAAACACCCCTCCCTCTACCCAGGCTTAACATTATCTCTACTACCTTACCCTCCCGAGTGGCACAGGGAGGAAGAGGGAATGGGGGTTGCAGTCAGTTCATCACGCGTTGTTTTATGCCACTGCTTCATTGTCAGGGGAAGAACTCCTCACATTCTTCCCCTGCTCCTTCGTGGGGTCCCTCCCACGGGCCACAGTTCTTTGTGAAACTGCTCTGGCGTGGGTCATCTCTTCCACGGAGTGCAGTCCCTCCAGAACAGCTGCCCCAGCGGGCCCTCCACGGGCTTACAGCCTCCTTCAGGCATCTGCCTGCCCCAGCGTGGGGTCCTTCACAGTCTCCAAGTGGATCTCTGCTACTCCGTGGACCTCCATGGGCTGCAGGGGGACAACCTGCTCCACCATGGTCATCACCACAGGCTGCAGGGGAATTCTGGCCAGGAGCTGCATTACTCCTCCCCCTCCTTCACTGACCTCGGCATCTGCAGCTGTTCCTCTCAGAAGAAAAATTATTGGCAACAGGCTGGCAGATGCCTCCCAGGATCCTTTTTGCATCTCATTCACAACTCATCTCCTCTCCACTTCTTGCAACCAGGCCGGGCCGAGTTGGGCCCAGTTGGCCCCCTGGTGAGAGGCCAGAGGGTGAGGCCCACAAGGCTCGTGCCTCCCCCTCTCTGCCCTGCTCAGCTGCTTCACATCTTCTCTTCTCCTTTTTTTTCTGTTTTTCCCCTTCTTAAATATGTTATCGCAGAGGCATTATCATGGGACATTCTGCTACCAATTGGCTTGGCCTTGGCCTTGGCCAGCAGCTGGTCTGCCCTAGGCCCAGCTGAGTCCACTGAACAAAGGGGAGCAACTTCTAGCAGTTTCCTACAGAAGCTTCCACCTTAGGCCCCCCCCTCACTAAGCAAAACCAGAACAGTTTTCTACTGTGCATTTTTCAAAAACCACTCCTTTTCAAGTTCTGAATATGTGTGTTAACAGATTTTAAAGCTTATTTTTTGATGTTGGCTAACTTGTCAGAATGCCTGAGTAGCCTGTTTAATCTTTCTTTTTGATACTAGCATTGAATAAGTGTATTTTCGTTGAAAATTGTGTTCTGCATCATTATTGTAAGAAACGAATACACTTCTGTGGCAGCCAAGGCCCCATCTATGACTTGCATACTGGCAGTATCTGTATGTCTACCCACTTTCTTGTGCTTTGTTCTGGCACTTGGGTACCTCTGCTGTGAGCTGTTTCCTGTTCTAGGTTGCCAGAGAACTTGCATAGCTGAGTGAATACTTCTTTTAGCCTGGTTTGCTGAAACAGATCCAGGAAGAAGTAGAAGCCAACAGTTAGGTCAGCTTAAAGTTGCTGTGGAGTTGCAGTCTGAGATTTCAGTACAAATGCCCTTTAGCTGGGGGTTCAGCCAAATAAGTGGTGTCCTGCTCACCTCTTGCTTCATTTTTGTCCTTATTGTGTTCTTATGCTACCACAACTGTTTACATAACTGCAGAATGAGCTTGGATCAAAGTGGATGCGCCTAGAAAGTGCTACAAAAGTTTTCTCTTGTGAAATGTAGGATTGGTTTTCTTGCACAGTGATGTAAAGGGCTATCATGGTACAATAGGACAGAAGAGGCAGAGCTACCCTTCTGTTTACAGCAGAAATATTCTATTACACAGTCTTTACTACTATGGAACAGTAGTAGTTGTGATCTCCAACTTTGCTGGTGGGTAGAGGGGAGTTCTTGGAGGACAGAGAGAGGAATGACTTGTAACTTCTATTGAGCATTTGCAATTGGAAGCATGGTCAATAAATTGAGCATAGGCAACAGTATCTGGTATGATGGAACAACATTTTGTCTAAGGTGTAGCTTCATGAAATGGTGTTAAACATAGTTGATGGCTTAGTACTTCTCAGAAGACTAAGCCTCCTCTATCTCCACTTTGTCTTCTGCATCCACTGATCCTGAGGTGGATCTGGTGCTTGTCTGATAGTGTAGTAACCTGATTCAGTTCTGTACAATAGCAGAATACTAATTGGGTGTAAAACTACTTACTTTCTGTTAATCTTCCTGCCAAATTGAGTTGATCCAGCTTAATTTGAACTGACAGGTGTTAGAACTTGTGCAGAGGAGGTGCAGGAAAAGGGATGCGGCAGGCCTCTCTGGCTTTAGTAATGGTCTGTTAGTCTGGTTCAGTCGCGTTGAAGTCGTATTTGGAAGGCTGAATTCTAGTTTTGGCTTTGTTTAATTGCTAGGCAAATTGTGTGCCACATATATAGCTTGTTCTTGTAGTTTTCTCATTACCTTACTGGATGTCCAGTTTGAACGAGTACTTGTCAGTCACAGCTGCAGTTTAAATGTACACTAAAGATGAAAACTGTTACATTGAAAAATTGAATGCTACCTATTGCAAATTACTAGATTTCAAAATACCAGTAACTTGGACTAAATCCAAGTTTGGTTTCTGGAGCAGGGATAATGCCACACCAGTTGAACTATAAGGAAAGGCTTATTAATGTTTTGAAAAGTGCATTAATACACAGGGATGAGTTACACTGAACTGGTCAGGGTAGGTCTTGCAGCCAGGCAAAACATGCCACATAGCTAGAGAATCATTCAGTCAGGAAAGAGTAGAAGGTGAGAGGGGCTAGAGTTTGCAATGTGCATGGTGGTGTTTATATTGTATGTTAGTTCTTGTAAATACCTTGTAAAACACATTTCATGCCTCATGCAGAGTATGGAACACATCTTTGTTAGTATCAGTAACAAGAAAGGGAATTGCATGTGGTCTGTTCATCTGAACAAAATACTGAATTACTGTTTGTTTAGAGAGCATTGTATCTTCCTCTGCACTGGATGAATGTGTAGCTCCTAGGTTGTGACCAAATATTTAAGGATCCAGTGGGTGCATCTGAAGCCTGAGTGTGCAAAGGACATCATGGCTGCAGTTGCTCTATAATCTTAGCATTCTTTGCAGTTCTTCTGCACCTGGGAATGCATGCTTAAGATCCTGCTTTGGTGCAGACAACTCAGAAACAAGTTTGTAGTCAGTCATATTCTTGTTGTAGTTAAATTGATGAGACTCTCTTTTTCTGAGAAAATTAATAGTGTGAATATTCCATCAAGGTCCAATTTCCCTTCTTACCACTAACTTGTAGTATAACCCTGTTATCTGTGCTCTAAGGTGGTTCATGAGCTTATTCACATCTCAAGTATTTAAAACTTTTGACCAGTAAGATGATGGAAGTTGTTCTGTTGGATAGTCTTTGTAAAGTAAATTGTATCTTTAAAGAATTTAATGTCTTGTTTACATCTTAAAGGAATTTGGTAAAGTTCTGAAATTATTTATTTGTATGTTTTCACTGTGTGTCTGGTAGTAGCAACACTGGTCATGAAGCTGCAGACAGGGCTACTTAAAGTAGCCTAGGTTAGGTCTAGATTTAAACTCTAAAGCTTCTTAGAAAAGTTACTTCAGCTTTTTTCCAGTGAATGGTCTATTTGCAGGAAGTACTTCCTCTAAGTAACGGGAGAGGTACTATTGAAATTCATTGTCCCATGCTGTATCTGGAGGAAGATGCAGGCATTCTAGTATCTTAAAGCATGCTGTAATGATTTGACTGAAGTATGTATTTCTGTTTAATTTTTTCAGTCTGCAAACGCAGAGGCCCAGTGTGCAGGTGTCTCAGAGGATCATACCCGTTTGTCAACAGCCAGTCAAGGTTATGTTTTACCAGAAGGAAAAATCATGCCAAACACAGTCTTTGTTGGTGGAATTGATATAAGGGTATTTATATACTTTTAATTGTTTAAGATGGGTATTGGGCACTTCAGTGGGGAGGAAATGGAATTTAACTCCTGGGGCTTTTTTTAATATGTGTCTTTACCAATCTTAAGATATTGCAGTGTAATGAGAGAATTTTGGAACAGGTAAGTAACTTTAGTTCTTGTGGTAGTAGAAGATGGGTTTAAAAAAATTATACTAGCTGCTTTCATTGAGTTCTAAACAGTTGCATGTGTTTGAAGAAGTTTAAGACTTTGTTTCTTTTAGATGAACGAAGCAGAAATTCGGAGTTTCTTTGAACGATATGGTACTGTGAAAGAGGTGAAAATAATCACTGACAAAACTGGTGTTTCCAAAGGGTGAGTAGAACATGAATAGTTAAGTTGCAGCTTATGTGCACATAATTCTGTCATAGATGATGTGAGCAGCTACTTAACAGCACGCTTGACATGCTTAAGCATTAACACTAGCTGCAGTTTTCTGTTGTGGTGAGCTAACACAGAAACCTGTACATCTAGGTTGCCCCTAAATCTGTATAATCTTACAAAGTACAGCCTGTTTTTCTGACTTCGGCCTATCTGCTCAGGGAAAAGAGTGGTGTTTTCACTTAACCAGTGGAAACAAAGCTTGAAAGTTTTGTGATGCTTATGCAGACCGTTCTAGTTCTTCCACAGAACTCTTCTGAATGGCTAGAGGTTTTAACAACAATCCAGAGAGTATTCAGGATGATTAAGAGAAGAGTGGATCATTTCTTTGTTCAGGGCAATGGAACTGCACTCTTCTGACATTTGGGTATAAGTTATGTAGAAAACAACCAAACAAGTTTAGTTGAAGAGTGAAAGTAAGTTGATAAAGTTGGCTCATAAAGAGTACCTGCTTAACAGTCATATTGGATTCTGGCTGTTGAGTGAAATTCTTTGTTTCAAAGTAAGTGAACAAAGTTGAAGCAAGGGAAAATCACATTAGATATGTGGAAAAATTCTGCATTATCTGTGGTGAAACACTTAAGCTAAGGTCCTGCACTCCTTATTTGTTGGATTGTGGGGAAGCTCTCCCAGTTTTGATGTTATCCCTGCTTTGAGAAGGAGGCTTCACCCTCTGGAGGTTCCTTCCAGACCACTTTTTTTCCCCTAAGATTCTGAGAGTATATCCTAAAAAAGTAATTTTTTTTTTTTCTTAGGCATATATAGTAATGCATGAGCTGTAAATGTATTTTATTTCCTCATATCCCTTGCTGGTCTTCATGGCGAATTCTGGTGTGCAGTTAGCCAGTGTATGTTTTAAGTATTGATAATGAGTTGCCGTACTGCATTGATTGACACAACTGTTCCTATAATGCTCTGAAATTAATTGTCATTTTGTAGACTAGATAAACTAGGGGGGCCACTGAAATAAATTGAAAAACCTCTTCAAGGATCACTTCCCCCACTGGTGTCACCGTTTCTGTAACGCTTGCTTTAATCCAAACCTCTGTAGTAATTATTATCAAATTTAATAATTCAGATCTTAGTACTTACAAGGTTTTTTTTACTTTCTCAGTTAGTAATATCAACAATAGTGCTCATTTTGAGTAGCTGAAATGGAAGAATAGCCCTTGCATCCTTTTTTATATTATTTTAGAACCTGGCATTCAATTCCTTTCATCTGGCCAAGTAGTATGTGCTGCTAGTTAGCAGAAAATACATTTTCATGCTGAATTATAAACTAATGTCCTACTTGATACTTCTGACATGCAATAGAATGTATCTGGAATATATACTGTTAACTGTTCTTGTTCAAAATAGTTCAGCAAACAAATGAAAACCTTGTTATTGTATAATCTCTTTTGTCTTTTCAGGTATGGATTTGTATCTTTCATGGACAACGTGGATGTTCAGAAAATAGTAGAAGTAAGCTCTTTGTCTAAATTATGTGAAGAAGTTGATATATGAAGGCTGGAGACAGATTCGGGGGAAATTAAGTCATGTTCTCTGTAGAACATATTAGGACAAGGGAAGTCTAGGGCTGATGATGTAAGCACTAAAAATTCTACTATCAGTAGTGATTTTATATATTTAAGTAACAAGCAAAATTAGTTTTAGCCTTGGCGTGCTTGAACATCTCATGTAACTGTATTTCTAGTCGTTCTCATTCCTTTGTGCTTGAAAGCCTCGTGTTTTTCTGTCTGCATGCTTTCTGTATGGGATGATTGTCATAGAACCCTTGTGCTTATGGCAGATACATAGACCTGTCAGCATTATTATTGGGAATAACAATAACATAAAAAACAGCATTAGTTTTTTATTTAAATCTCAGCAGTTGAAGTATGTGTTTCTTGCAGTATTTGTGCATTTGTATGTTATCTGGAGTGCAAGTATTTAAGTCTACTTGACTATAAGATGCAGATGTTCATGTGTCATGATTTTCCTGTAATTCACCTTGTAACTGAAGGGGTAGAACTGTTACAGCCCTTCTCTTAGAGTTCAGTGTTACAGAAATGTTATATCTCAACACTTACAACCAAATCTGTTGTTTGGTTTTGATAAGACTTCAGCAGGTCACAAAACACTGAGAAGGTGTTCTTTTTTCCCTCTTTTGCCCAAAACTGAGTGCAATACATGTGAAAATAATGTGTATTGAAATACTTATTCTCGAAAGTCTTCAACCTCAAGAGACATGAGAGTTTTCTGAGGTAAACAGTCTCATTTTGCTTCTGAAGCTCTTGGATAGGGAAGTAGATCTGAAAGGTAAATATAGATAAATGTATCAGACTCAAATTTAGTGTTCTGTGATATGTTCACATGTGTTTACTGGCTATCTAGCTCCTTAAGGGGGAACAGAACATGTTTGAACATAAGTGGAGAGTAGTGAAACTCCTCTTACTGAAAGACTTCAAAAGCTTGCTGTTCTTTAACTCTCATGGTATGCTGACAAAAATACTGCTGTGATCAACAACAGACTTTATCTGAAAATACTTTTTTACCGTGGGTTACATTTATTGTACTGGATCAGTGTGGAATGCTTGCTCTGAGGCAACAGTTTCTTCAGAGACCTCTTAAGTAGTGTTGTCATTTGGGCTGATTTTCTTTGTGTGCATTTCTTCAAAACTAAAAGCCCTCAGAATCTGTTAATATAGTAATCACTGATGTGACTTTGTATATTGGTGGTCTTGGAAGACCCAGAAGTATAAGGCAGACTTTGTTCTCAATGCAAATTTCAGGTATACAGGCAGTACAAGTTACTGCCTTGTCAGGAAGAAGCAGGTCCAGGTAGGAATCATCTTACAAAGCTGGTTTCTGGAGGGGATGGAAAAACTGAAAGAATGAACATCTACATTTTAGAGCTCAAGTCACAAGCAGAGATCACCTTACTAAACCATTTTGGGCATTATCTATACTGAGTGGTCACAATGTTTTGAATAAGTGAGCAACATAGAACCTCACCATGGTTAGAATCACTGTAGATGCCTGTCTTTATCTGCCTAGCTCTGTAACTTTGTGGAGCCTGAAAGTATTTTTCTTCTGATTTAGGTCTGATTCCATTTGTAACTGCACTCTGATCCAGAGTGAAACTGGTTGCAGTTCAGAACAAAAGCTACTTTCTGCTTTGAGGAGAGACCTGTCTTCCAAGAATTCTTGTTGCTCAGGTGGAAAACATGGTTGCATAGTTCTAGGTACAACAAGATTGCAGAATCAATTGAAAAAGACCACCTGTCAGACTGGTCAGGGTATTGCACCTTTTTTTCCACTCACATATTACTTTATTTTTATCAGCATGAGAAGATGATCAAATAAGACTTATTTTATAGCACTGTTATTCTGCTTATTTTGCTTATTTTTACGGTCAACAGTAAAGCTGCTGTTACCTGTACAAAGCACTTTCTTTAGCACAAATGGGAGAAAAAGCTTAGTGAGGTGTCTGTTAAAATTGAGAACTGCACGTTTTCTTCTGAAGCAGGCAATTCCTTAGTGTTACATGAGAGATAATCTGGAGAGACTGTGTATCTGCATCAATACTGATTTTAATATTTGGTACTAATTCTTGTTAATTGAGGTAAAACAAGTGTCTTCCACTTCTGATGTGTAGAGCATTTGTAAACCTTGATGTAGCCTTCTGAACTGTAATAGTGTACCGTCTTCAGGTAGTGTCATGTGTGCTATGCACATCTTCGTAGATACGTAAACATATTCTTCTCGCCATCTTGTCAGGGAATGTGAGATTAGATGCAAAGGCAAATTCTCTTTTGGGAGTTTTGTATGGAGAAGTTCCTGAGTACTTGAATAAACATTACTCTGCTTAAATCATGTATTAAAGCAACTTTCTTTACTAGAGACTTAAACTCTAATCTTGTAGAGAACAAGATCTTAGACTATTCTACAGTCAGATCAAACAGACTTGGAAGTTGAAGGATGTTGCGGTGCCATTTCAACCTACATCCATCGGTGAATGTTCTTCTAGTTTTCAAACTAAGCGGTTTCACTGAAGAACACAGAATTCAACTTCTGCAGAGAGGGAACGTGCTTGAAATTCTTCCTGTACTTTTTGTTATGGCCCCAGATACTGTGCTGTCAAAGCAGTACTCAATCATTGGAAGTCTGAAATCTTGCCTTTTGTGTAAACTAGCATTTGGTCAGAACAAGAAGTTACATATGTCTTGGGCATTTTTTGAGTACTGAGGAGTGGTTCCGGCCCTGTTTTGCAAGTCTTTCAGATGCTTGTATTTCTGGGTTTGGGTATTTGAGGAATATGTGAACCATATTTCAGTTTCACTCTTTCTTGATTAGTCTGTGTGCTGCATAGTTGCTTTGGCAAAAAAAGTTGTGAAATACCAGTGTGTTTGAATGTTCTGAAGGAATGCATGTGAAAATTTCCATAGAGACAATACAGTAATGAGGAGGTAAACAGTAGTGCTTAGACAGCCTTCCACTTCCTTTAATATTAGGTGAACAGCTTCTAACGTTTTATGTGAAGCCTGTTAGGAGGCTTGTGTGAAGGAAGATGAGTGGCAATGTAAATAAGGTTTCAAGGGAACCTAGACTGTGGTCACTCTAATATTCTTACTGAGGCGAGAATAGTTTGAATCTGTGTGTATAGAACCAGAAGACTGACAGTCTCTAATATGTAGTTGCGAACTACTAGTAGTGCATGTTGCTGTTAAGGCAAGTGATGTATAATGGGTTTGGAGAGTTGGCAAGTTAGGTAAGTGGGTGTGCTGAGAACATTGCAGGAAGTTAAAGGTAGAAGGGATAAGGTGTTGAGGTGGGAGAGGAGAATGGAGGCTTTTGAGACTGTATGCAAGTTGATCATTCTGTGATGTAGAACCAGAGTACAGTCTCTTTAAAATCAAACAAATTACATGCCTCACTGATTCCCCAGCTTACAGAATAACCTGTCTTTCAGTCACAAATCAACTTCCATGGCAAAAAGCTGAAACTGGGGCCAGCAATTAGAAAGCAACAAAACTTGTGTAAGTAGATGTCAACACGCTTGTTCATGTGACAGATTTGTTTTTTCTTAATTACACATTAACATATTTGGAAATTCTTTTTTATTTGATGCAATATGTATATTACAATTAAACTTCAGTTCTGAATTCTATGACCTCACTGTTTGATGTTGTATAGTTTTGATAATAAAACTGGGGTTGGTAGCACAATACAGAACAGTTAATGTTGAGTTAAACTTAAGAGTCACAACACTTAAGACTTTTTTTGTAGCTTGAATTCAGATTACTAACAAAATACATCTGAAAATGTCTTAATACTTTATTTTTTCTTGCTTTAAAACAAGGTTCATATGTGCATCCCAGACCATTAGTCTTCAATTCTCCTGCACCACAGTTCCATAGTGTATGGACTAATCAAAATACAGAGACATACGTGCAGCCTCCAGCTGTAATGAGCCCAGTAACACAGTATGTTCAGGTAAGGCTGTTTATGCTACTGTTTTTTAGTTGTAATTAAATATTTCTGAAGGTGCAAGCACATACAACTTCGGGAATATGTAATGAGATTCCAGTCTTATCTTAGCTGCTTGTTTTTGCATTACCCTCCCCAGTAAGAAGCACCAAACTTCAAACCACTTGAAAAGAATGCCAGCAACCTTGAAAAATTTGTTCAGTGATGTGATCCCTTTATAAAACAAAAGACAGGGAGGTACTTTTTTGTTATGAGAAAACTGTTGAAGATGGAGCTAAGATTTAATTGTATAACGGTTCTTAAGTGATCCTGTTACTTGTACATAGGTGCTTCACGAATAAAATGCATACAAATATTTAATGTACTGCTGCCCTGCCTCAGAGTAAACCACGAACTTTAAAATGTATTTTTTTTAAACAAGTATGGAACCAGAAGCTGCCTGTGATACTTCCTTCCCCTCTCCCCAGGTGAACAGATTCTTGTTTCTGAACTGCTGTTGTGTCTTTGTAAGAACACTGTGTTAACAGCATCTGTTGTTAATAGCTGTGACCAGTACAGCATGCCTAGAGGACATCACTTTATTGGTACTTCAGATAGGCATTCTTACTGAGGTGTAGGCAGAGTACTTCTGGCCTTGTTATGAGTCCTGTACTATGGATAGAAGGCTTTCCAGATTGTGGTCTCTTCCTGTATTAACTGTATATAATATGGCAATACAGAAAGGCAATAGTAATGTCAAACTGATTGTTTTGTATATTTTCTTAAGCAAATGAAGATGAGCAAACTGCATGACTCACAGAATTTTTTTTTTCCTAAGGCAGAGAGCTTGATAGTAGTACTCTTGCTGATTCTCTTAAGTTTATTGGGAAATAGGAGGAACTAATTCTCTTAAATGGTGGAATATGCCTTTAAGTATTCTCTGAAGAAGCTGAGGAGGTTCCAGGTTAACATTGTGTCAGAATACTTGCAGTGAAGAAATGCTGGGAAATCTTCTGAATTGTAATACTTAACGTTACATTTGGCTCCAAGAAACGGATCTTCAGGCTGTAGTCCATTATTTCAAGGTAGTTGGTTTGTTTCAAGTCTACTTTAGAAAGTTTATAGGATGAGTTGTACTTCTAAAATGACAAAAAAAATCAGCTATAAGCAGATGTGGGATTTCAGATACGTAATACACTTCAGAATCACGCCTTCTTGACATTTTTAGTGCCTTAAGTGCTGAAGCCCCATGGGAAAACTGTAAGGGTTGCTTTTAAATAGCAAAGCTAGTCTGAAACAGGAATTGAAGTAACAATGTGACTATGTATTTCTAAAAGCATGCTCCTGGCTTTATAAATACCTTTACAAATACCATACTTCTCTTTTGCTTCAGACTTGCAGTTTTAAAAAGCGCTTTATTTTGCAGACATATCCATACAGTTCACCAGCTTTATTAATACAGCAGCAGGTTCCTGTAGGATATCAGCCAGCCTACAATTATCAGGTATGTAATTCTTTAGTAGCAGCAGGAAGGCTGTTTGATACCTGACAAAACTTGAATGGAATGAGCTGGAGTCTGATCTTTCTGGGAATTCTATTTCCCTCCAGCTCCTGCTTCACAGAAATCAAAAGACAAAACAAAAATAGTGATGTTTTTATTCTAATGCAGTGAAAACTGAGTGACTTGGCATACTCTTCTTAGTTGTTTTTTTTTTAAATATGCAATGATAAAATAACTTCCAAATTAGCAAAAAGTACATGGATCAGTAGTAGTTTTCTCATGGGAAGTAGCTTTGTGTTTGTACTGCTATAGTGCAGGTAGTTGGTGCTAGTTACTTAAAACAGAATTACTGAGTCACATCAAACTATATAAATATGGGATGTATATAGACAGAGGAGGTACTCTTGAGTTCTGAAAGTGTCTGGGAAGGCACTTAACTGATAGTGACTTTTGAACTCATAAGTGAAATGTGTGGTTAAGTCCTGTTATAGAAACTAAACTATAAGTAGCTTAGTAACTGGAAGTAACTATAGAGGTTTGAGATGTTTTCAGTGTGGCTGCAGTGTGCTTACTTTCCTAGTCTTTAGAGATATTTTTTAAAAACTGGGAATGAGAAGAGGAAGGGAGGTAGCTGTGGTGAGGATGATCTTGTGCTAAACACTGTTAGGTACATGTGAAAAAGCTATCTTGCTGGACAGAAGACTGTAAACTAGTGTTTAATGAAAAATCCAGACATGAAATGTTGTAGTTGGTTAGTTATTTGGCTATGTTGGAAACGAATGAGTAAAAGCTGACTCTTGTCCAATTCTTGTTTAAGGTTCAACCACAATGGCTTGCTGGGGAGCAAAGGAATTATGTTATGCCTCCGGTAAGTCTACAAAGTTAAACTTCTGAAACTGTCTTCTCAATAAATATCAAGCTGTCAAAACAGTGTGCTAAAAGATATCACTGTTTGACTGGATCTGTATGTAATCTGTCAGCAGCCACAGATTTGTATAGACCAGAGTAGGTGATTGCTTAGGATTTCCTACTGACATGGTGCTTTAGGAGCTGTATGGGAGAAAAGAACTGCGTATTTTATGGCGTTACTCCATACATTCTAGTCAGAGTTCTAGACACAAGAAGAACTGCTTTTCAGTTAAAAGTTGAAGAAAAAATAAGTGGTGACCTGATGCATAATCCTGATTTACAAGACCTGTATAATATTACTGCTTACTAGGCCAAATTCTTTTTAAACTTAAGCCTCAAAATATTCTGCTTCGCAAATACTGATTTTTTTTTTTTTTTTGCTCCTTTCAACAGCTTTTAAAAATTATTTGCCAAGCTGTTAGACTGTAGATGGTTCTGATGGCTTCAGCAAAGTTACTTGCTTTCTGTGACTTTACACAAGTGATATCCACAAGACAGGAAGAAATATTGTGTATTTCTTTAACAATGTTGAAAGTTAAACTTCTATCTTAGGCATTTTTGTGTTCTTTAGGTATAATGTATTTGTTGAGTACAGTTTTTAAGTGTTTAAAAGGTGTAGTACTTAACTTTCTTCTGAATGATATTCTTTCAAGCTAGTTCCCAGCAGATGTCTGTAGAATCTGTGGAAGGTAAATGGGGGAAAGTGAAGAAAATGGAACTTTGTGTATATATATATATTGCTGCATACATGCATATGACAATTCTATTTCTGATCATATTAGAAGAATACTTTTTCTGCTCATTTCCAATTATGTGTACTAAGCTTTACTTTCAGCTTTGCAGCAGAGAAGCAGCCTTTTTCTTTTCATGTAAAGTCTGTATTAGTGAGAATTAATTTTTGTTGAATAACATCCATGAACATGATACAGCTGCAGTATGTCACTTAACAATGAAATGGTAGTAAGCCAAACAGTTTTTGGTATGTGTGCATGGTGGTTTTCATTAGACAGTTTAAGCTTGATTATATAAGCAGACAACTTTCCTGGAACTATCTCAGTGAAGCAATTTGAAGTGTAATTCATTACAGACTCAAAAGAGGATGGGCACAACAGGAGATAAGAAACTTCATCCTTCAGTCTGCTGCTTTATACCTACCTATTTGTTTAGTTGATAGTCATAACTTCCATTCATAAATTGAATCACCTGGTTGTGGTGAGGTCAGCCACCTTTTGATGGTCAGAGATGGTGCTTAGGAAGGAATAGTCTGCTAACACTGTAGGCTTCCATATCTCTCAGTATCGTCAGCTTGAAATCACAGTTTCAATGTTCAGGGGCTTTTTCAGTGTGTTGGATAGTACACCTTGTGGTTGCTGTGTATAATTGTACATAACATCGTCAAAAATGATGTTTCAGGAAACTGAAAGTGCTGTCAAGTCTGGGTAAATCTGATTACTCTGAGGTGGGGGGGCGGGGGGGAAGTCTTGCCCCTGAAAAGTGAGAATGCTTAACACTGCTGTTGAGATCCTGGTAAAATCGGTTACAAAAGCTGCTAATCATCTCTGGAAGGATGTTTCCATAAAGAGCAACTGCTTTATCAGCCTCTTTGGTATTGTAATTTCACTCTGCACTGGGTTGCCAGTTGCAACACTGCACTGTAGCAGAGGGAAGTGGTGAGACTTATAAAGATCTAAAATGGCTTGTGCTTTCCTAGACCTTTTTATCTCTTTAAAAATTTAGAATATTAGCATGAAGGAGGCTTCAAACAAGAAGGGAACTGTATAGGGAAAAGCAACTTCTTTCAGGGGCAGTGGCAGCAGATGTATTGCTTCCCTTTCTTTAGTTTGATTTTACTGTGTAATTTCTTGGAATTTACCTGCTGGTTGTCTCATTCTCAGTGAAAGCCTTCGTTGCTCAATACACTTGATGGCAAAACCCATACATGGAGGAAGTACATTGAGGAGCTAACTCTCATGAGTGATTACAGTGGGGAGAAAATACATATACTAGAATATATTCTTTTTGGAAGGAAATAGAAGTGTCTTAATAAAACAGATCAGGATACAGAGTTTTGCCCACTTGTGAGACTTCATCTTCACATTTTTCATGAAGTTGCTGTAGCTTATGGATAGGTGAGGACCAATGACAATGCAACTGTGCACTTTTTCCCAATGTTACTGAAATACTGCAATATTTTAAAAACTATACAGGTTTATACTTCAGTAAGCTATCACTGCACTGAGGATCCAGAGTTTATACAGACAGAATGTGCTATTCCAGAGCCCACACAGTCGTCTGCTAACAGTCCACAAAAGGTAAGTGCTTTCTCAGAACTTTGTTTTTTGTCATAAATCTTATTCCCGGAAACTTGCACATGAGGATTGTGGCTTGGTGAAGAGGACCTCTGACCAATATCCTAGAAACTAAAAGTTACAGTTGCTGCTTTAGCTGGTTGCTCAACCCACTGTATCTGATTTTTCTGTACAACTTCAGAAGCCTTACATGTTTCCTTGAAATTGTTAGTGCTTGTCTATAGTGCTGAGTGCTGTATAAAATGTCTATTCTACTTCATTAAGTACAACAGTGTTTTTAAGTGACAAGACTTTACTTAATCTGCTGAGAATTACAGGGGAAATCACAGGTACTAAAAAAGCAGGTTAGGTAGCACTGCCTGCTATCTCATGCAGACTTATTTTAAGCTTCAAACATCTGAGTTGGTAATATTTTACTCCCTTTTTCACTTTCTTTTCTGGAAGGTGACTCCAGTTTGGCCAGCAGTTGGCTCTGAATTCAGTTTCCTAAAGGAGACTTCATTTTTCAGCTGTCAGCCTATTCCACAACTGAACTGGCATGTCACTGGTCAGAACTGTTATGTTGTAAGTAACATGTAAGGGTAATAATGAGTTACCAAGATAAAAAGATCTAAAAGAAAGACACCTCAGGAAACATAAGGCTGTTGAGAGGAATTCTGAATGCAAAGTAAACCCTGTGACACACTCATACTGTTAACTGAGGCTAACTGAGAAAATCAGTATTGTTATAGATGCACCTGTAACTGTATTTCAGAAGTCTGTGGACAGGAGCATACAAACAGTAGTATCCTGTCTGTTTAATCCTGAGAACCGTCTGAGGAACACCTTTGTATCACAAGAAGAATACTTTAAGGTATGTAGTGTAAGCAAAATTAAATCCCTAAAACACAGCTGACCTGCAATTTGTTCACCTACAGGTTACCATAAAGATTAAGAGATTAATATCTGGAATGCCCTTTGAGGGTTTTTTCTTGTATGTGTTCTGAGATGATGGATTTGTCTGAGTTGCTTAATGCTGGAAACAAGTGCTGAAATTGCATTCAGTAGATTTAATACAAGACCGCATTAAAAAAATTGCTGGACAATCAACTCACGAACACTTAGAGCATAAGGCTGGCTAATGATTTCTCAATGACAAGTTGCTGAAAGGGCAGTGTATTACTCCCTAGTTTGGATAGAGGATGTTGAGTTTGAGCCTTCATAGTCTTTACATCATTTAAGTAACCACTGTGGATGGTGGTTCTTTATACTTTGCGTTAAAATGTCTGTGCATTAACTCATAAACTGTAGTCCAGGTTGGTAGCTGGTCATCATATTTTTTCTGTATGTGTTCAGCCTGTGTAGAATTGCACTTTCTGACTACATTCCAAGTGGTGTTTAATTTCTGTTTATTAATGTTATATTTAAGACTTTCCTTTTTTGAAAGGACAGACACGTGAACTAGGTGTATGTGCTCTGAAGCAGGAATACAGAAGTTGTATTTACCAGCTTTGGAGGGAGGTGGATAGAGTACAGAATGTCTTGAGATACTTTTCTTGAAATGTCAATTGCATTGTTCTGGTCACCTAGAAATTTTTTTCCTGTCTTCTATCCTATTCCAGGAGAGGAAGGCACATCACTTCAGAAAAGGAAGAGCAGTACTCAAAAGTGTTTGATCAACAAAGACTTTAAAGTATCTAAAATCATTACTTTGATGTTATTACAGTTTAGTTTAGCAATACATGCAGTATAACCTTTTCCAAAAAGTTGCTTCAAGTTGAAGTTTGTGTTCATGTTCTACCTGTTCCAATACAGTTATTTATGCTTGAGTAGTTTGAAGTTTAAAGCTGTAAGAGTTGATACTTCCATGTTTTATTAATTGTTTGCATGCTTTCCCTGATAACTAACTGGAATGTTAAAAGTTTATATGGGAAAAACACTGTTCCTTTGTTTGCATGTGGATTTTCTTATGAGCTTTAAGGTACAGTTTGCATGTTACACTTAGTTTTCCTTAAACCACAGTTTAAGTGACTAATACTGACCCTACTAGTCAGTGACTAATACTGACTTACTGACCTAAGTGACTAATACTAATACCTCTTGCCATTTAAAAATGTAAGCAGTTATTTGCCTGAGAGGTTGTATTTTAAAACTGAGCTCTTAATCAGTGGAACAGAAGATGTCAAGTTGTAACTCAGCTGAAGCCCTTTAAGTCCTGGTTGTCTTTAGACTACATAATCGATGTGGTTATGTTCATTAATGACATTTTATGTACATGCAGTCCTGTGCATCACTATTAGTTTTTGGGAAAGTAATTAAGAGAATTCTAAAATTCTTATATGTAACTTAAGATGCAAGAATGTAATTAGCTGTATTGGCTACTCAGTAGAGTATGCTTTTTTACTTGAAAAATTTTAGCAATACCTGTATGTTAAAATTGTGAGGAAATACTGCATTTAAAACATGCCTTTGTTAATGTGATGCAAACTGTTAATCAAAGATTATCTGTAAGCCTATTTTAATAATTACATAGATTTTAGTGGTGTTTTGAAACAATTAAAATAAATTTTTATTTTCTTGGCTTCCCAAACTTCTAGTGACATGCTGATAAAATACTAGAGTTAATTTTAAGCTACCTTGAGAATGACACAGCATAATAAAGATTTGTTGAAGCTATTGAAGACTTATTACCCTATATGAGACTTACAGTTACTACAAATTCTTAGCAACAAACTTCATTTTGTAGTAGTTATTAGCTGCAGTTTTGAAAGAGTAGAACCTGAGAACTATATTCAGTCTTGTGTGTATGTTGGGTCCTCATCTGCTTTTTTGTCTCCTACTCCAACACTTCAGTCTCTCCAGACTAATAAGGTAATCATGCCTCCCTTGTTGAGCGTGAATACATGAGTTTGAATAGGTATGTGTGTTGTACTTCAAATTTCTAGAAGGTTTAAAAGTAATAATGGCTAGGAAAAGACTTACCCAGAAGTAGGTGTTAGTGAGATGTATAATGACAAGGGAACTGAGTTGCTACAGACGTGGACGTTTCATTGAATATGGCTGCAGCGTGAAAGATGCCCAAGGACTGCTTCTTAGGAGTGTTCTGGATGGAATTTTAGTAATGGGAGGGTGGAGGGTGGGGAAGAAGGAAATATATATGATTATAGATTTTGGGGCCACTTTATGCAGAATTGTAGCAATGTTCTGATAGCGTAAATTGACCTAAAAAAAGCAAAGTTGATAATCTCTTTGCTTAGACAGTCCATGTCACTAAAGATAGTGTGTCAAGTGTTCCTGTAATATCAACTTGCCATATTTCTTCTTCAGACTACTCTTTTAAAGGTAGTAGCTTGACTATACTTCACTTGTGTTACAAGCTTCTCTGTAAGCTTTTTTAAATCTTACATAGTTAAACTTAGTATTTTTTTAAAAAAGGAATAAGTCCGGAGTTGTTTTTGCATATCGAGACCCTTTCCTTTGCAACTTTAAGTACCTAAACAGTCTAGTCACGCTGTTAAAGCTGTGATGTCAGTTTATTGATAAAGGTAACTGTTTCTTTGCAAATGCAGATTTCATTTTGGCTTAATGTTCTATTTGGCTTGATTGCCCTGGGATGTATTTGAGGCTTTATGCTGTAGCTATAAGAAAACACAAAGTGCCTATGTGTACTTTTCCTTGAGGAGTCTCAACACCAAAAGAAGAGATAAAACAGAAGATATCTACATAGAGTGCATATTTTATGTTTATTTGACCAAGTGTTACCCATAGGACCATCTGGTGAGTGAATTGATTGTTCAGTATGTTTGAAATGGTGGTGCTAGATATGAACTGTTCTTACAAGCATGCTGAGAAGGCTTATCACAGTGAAAAGGCATAGCCCAGGCCTTATGAGTGCCATTTATTTTTTCTTCCATTAGATCATGTTGTGCTGGTTTTGTTAGCTATTTCCTACCCGTAGGAAACTGGGGGTTTTTATTCCCATCTGGGAATTGTACGTTTTGTGGCATATGCCAGTAAAAGTAACAAATTATAACAAAGAACATGCATTTTTAATGTTCTTTTGAAGTACCCTATAAGCATAACACAAAAACAGTAGGTAAATCTCTTTGTGTTGCATTCAGAAAGTTGAAACATCTGTTTAATCTGGCTGTAGCTGAAGGCATTTCCAAAATAGGTGCACAATTGGAGCTTCTTGCAAATTTGTACCTCTTGTATTATCAAATCAAGTGGACCGCATTAATGGTGAACTAGTAGGCAGAGTGAGTTCTTGTGGATCTTCCTGTGCTTGCACAGGGTTATATACATTCTGTGTGGGACCCAAAAGCATGCCAGTCTCCTTTTAAATAGTAAGACAGCTTTTTGTCAAAAGAAACCATTACTTAGACAAGAGAAAAATACAATACTTGCATTTAACTTGGTATTACAGAGCTATGATGCTTGCTTGTTTTATGATTCTTACCTGATGCGTCCCAGTGAGCTGCTTGGTGCTGAGGCCTTTTCATACTGTTTTTACAAGCTTTGCCACCTGACAGAATTTTTCTTGGAATGAGACAGCCAGCCAGATGGTAGTGTTGGATCTCCATTAGAATGATTGTCTGGCACAGATACTAATTTCCTGTCAAAATGGAAATATTTTTTTCCTTCTAGGTATTCATGTGCTAAACCAAGATGCTAAATTTTCTTCCATGAAGGTGATCTGATCCTTGAGTGCTGTGAAGAAACAAAAGGATATTCCCTTAATTGTATTTCAGAGTTTTCTTTTGCATGCCTTAATGGAACAGATATTTTTAAGTCCTCTAACAGGTATACAGTCTATATTCCTTGCAGGAATGGCTTGGTAGACCAGTATTTTAGGATAGATGCTGTGTAATTTAAAAGCTTTAATGTCTGCCACTTTCAATATTGCTGAAAAAGTTAAAAAAAAAAAAAAATAATCCAGACTATAAAGAGTAAGTATCAGGGCTTCTTCAGATAAAACATGCATCTCAAAAAGCTTAAGTAGCTTTACAGGCTAGATGGATTCTTTCTTCATAATTTTTCATTCCTACTCTAAAGTTTGAGGTGAACTTCACTTTGAGATTTTGTGAAGAGCTGGGAGGGATTGGGGAATGACACATAACTTTCACTGTAACTTTTTTAAATAAGGAAGGCACCAGCTGAGTTTACAAGGGCCTTTGTATTGCCCCAGTGACTGTTCTGTCTTTAGCTACTGTGAATAAATTCAAAGGGTTTTTTTTTTTTTCTCAGAAGTTTGAACTTCTGTGTACTTGGTGCTCAAGACAAACATGAAAAAGGGTTGTTTGTTCTTTTAGCTTAGGGTTGGGAGGCTCTGGTACGCATAGTGATGAGGAAGACAGGTTTTGCATTTAATGTTACTGTAAAATACAATGTCAGAGCTGAAAATAAGGAAGTATCTTTATCCATACAGTAGCAATTTTAGGCCTAGCAGCATAATTAATGACAAACTCTCAACCTCTGAATATGTAGTCCAGTAAAGATGCATGCTGCAGTCAGTCAATGTATTTCTGATACAGTGAAATATTAAAGGTGGTGCTTAAAAGGCAGTACCTATGGGTCTGCAATATGCCTCTACTCTTCTTGGGTGTGTGTTGTAATTGTGCCTTCTAAGCCTCTAGCTGTTAACCTGTTCCTGTTGGTACTTCTGTAAGTCAGGTGTTCAAATTTAAATGTATTGTTTGAACTATCAAGGAGGTTGATTTCCTTTTCTCCTACTCCATTCAAGATAAGTCTGGCCTTATCTCCTATATGCTTTCTGTCCTAAACTCAGAGGAATAATATTTTGCTGAATAGTGCCTTTTTTG
Organism: Ardeotis arabs; assembly: GCA_011801015.1. NCBI lineage: Eukaryota > Metazoa > Chordata > Aves > Otidiformes > Otididae > Ardeotis > Ardeotis arabs. The sequence goes on from JAAGAY010133401.1 coordinate 22,546, forward strand.
GCTAGAACAAACTTCACCAAATGTTTTTCCCCTTTATTTTTTGCTAGTTTTAGTATGCTATGAGTGTTCAAATAATTCTTAAACTAAACTTCCTGTAAAGTTTTCCTAGAAGCAGCTGTGATGAGAACGTTAATAGAGGTCATTCACTTGTTTGCCTAGGAAAAATTGGTGCTTAGAACTGTAAAATCACAGAATAGTTACGGTTGGAAGGGACCTTCAAAGGTCATCTAGTCCAACCCCCCTGCAAGGAGCAGGGACATCTCCAACCAGATCAGGTTGCTCAGAGCCCCATCCAACCTGGCCTTGAATATTTCCAAGGATGGGGCATCCACCAGCTCTCTGGGCAACCTGTTCCAGTGTTCCACCACCCTCATTGTCAAGAATTTCTTCCTTATGTCTTCTCTAAATCCTACCTTTTAGTTGAAAACCATTACCCCTTGTCCTATCATAGTAGGCCCTACTAAAAAGTTTGTCCCCATCTTTCTTATAAGCCCCCTTCAGGCATTGGAAGGCTGCAATAATGTCTCCCTGGAACCTTCTCCAGACTGAACAGCCCCAACTCTCTCAGCCTGTCCTCATAGGAGAGGTGCTCCAGCCCTCTGATCCTTTTTTGTGGCCCTCCTCTGGACATGCTCCAGCAGGTCCATGTCCTTCTTATGCTGGGGGCTCCAGAGCTTGATGCAGTACTCCAGGTTGGGTCTTGAGCAGAGTAGAGGGGGAAAATAACTTCTTTTAAAAAAAAAAAAAGTTTTGGCCTGTAGCAGTTCATAGAGTCACATAGCTGAGCTGTGCAGCCATAAGCTGGCTTTAAACTGAATTTAGAAAGTAGTTAAATGATTAAAACAAAATGTATGACTCCTGTGCATCATAAGCAAGTTAAAAGATGCCTTTTTTAAAACATGCAAAGGAGATTCTACATGTGACTGATGGATTAATCTTCTAGGCATGTGCTTGTAGTTGGGATGGCCATACATTTCCACCTCTGGCTTTTAGGAGGACATTAAGGCAGGTAGTAGAAAATGCATTTGTCAGAGGCTATATACTAGATGTAGGTTGGAAAGGACCTTTAAGATCAAGTCCGACTGTAACCTTAATATGGCCAAGTTCATCACGTTTAGTGATGTCCCGAAGTGCCACACCTATGTCTTTCCAGTATGTCCAGGGATTATGACTCAACCCACCTCCCTGGGCAGCCTGTCCCAATGCTTGACAACCCTTTCAGTGAAGATATTTTTCCTAGTACCTGATATAAACCTCCCCTGGTGCAACTTGAGGCTGTTACCTCTCATCCTGGAGAGGAGACCACCATTCCCCCTCACTGCAGCCTCTCAGCTGTAGAGAGTGATAAGGTCTCCCTTCAGCCTTCTTTTCTCCAGACTAAACAATCCCATTTCCCTCAGCTGCTCCTCCTAAGACTTGTGCTCTAGACCTTTCACCAGCTTTGCCCTTCTCTGGACATGCTCCAGCACCTCAATGTCTATGTTGTACTGAGGGGCTGAAAACTGAACACTTGAATACAAGTTCACCAATGCTGAGTAAGTACATGGGGACGATCGCTTCTCTACTCCTGCTGGCCGCACTGTTCCTGATAGAAGCCAGGATGCTGTTGGTCACCTCGGCACACTGCTGGCTCATATTCAGCTGGCTGTTGACCAACACCCTTGGGTCCTTTTCTGCCAGGCAGCTTCCCAGCTGTGACCCAGGTGCAGGACCCAGCACTCAGCTTTGGTGAACATCGTACAATTGGCCTGGGCCCACTGATCCAGCCTGTCTGCATCCCTCTGCAGAGCCTTCCTACCCTCAAGCAGATCAATATTCTCACCCAACTTGGTGTTGTCAGTGAACTTAATGAGAGTGCACTTGATCCCATTGTCCACACTGTTTAATAAAGATAACTAAGCAGAACTGGCCCCAATACTGAGCCTTGTGGAGCACCACTTCTCTCTGGCCCCAAACTGGATTTAACTCCATTCACCACAACTCTTTAGGCCTGGCCATCCAGATGGTGGTGTTTTTTGGTTTTTGGTTTTTTTTTTACCTGGTGAAGAGTACACCCCTCCATGCCATGAGCAGACAATTTCTCCAGAAGAATGCTTTGGGAAACGGTGTCAAAGGCTTTACTAAAGTCCAGGTAAACAACATCCACAGTCTTTCCCTTGTCCCCTAAGCTGGTCATCTTGTCATAGGAGATCAGGTTAGTCAAGCAGGACTTGCCTTTCATAAAACCATGCTGAGTGAGCCTCATTGCCTGTATGTGCTGTCTGATGGTTCTGAAGATGATCTGTTCCATAACCCCCAGCACTGAGGTCAAACTTAAAAGTTTGTAGTTCCTGGATCCTCTGTCTGCTCCTTCTTGTAGATGGGCATCACATTTGCTAACCTGCAGTAAACTGGGACCTCCCTGGTTAGCCAGGACTGCTGGTAAACGATGGAGAATGGCTTGGTGGGCACCTCTGCCAGCTCCCTCAGTACCCTTATGCGGATCCCCTCCGGCCCCAGAGACTTGTGTGTGTCTGAGTGGCATAGCATGTCGTTAACCGGTTCCACTTGCATTATAGGGGCTTCAGTCTGCTCCTTGTCCCTGTCTTCCAGCTCAGGGGGCTGGGTACCTGGAGAACAACTGGTCTTACTGTTAAAGACTGAGGCAAAGAAGACATGAAGTACCTCAGCCTTTTGCTCATCCTTTGTTTCCCCCCCCGCATCCAAGGAAGGATGGAGATTCTCCTTAGCCCTCCTTTTGTTGGTACTGTATTTATGGGAACATTTTAAATTGTCTTTTATGGCAGTAGCCAGATTAAGTTTAGGTGGGCTTTGGCCTTTCTGCTTTTCTCCCTGCAAAGCTTTATGACATACCCTTAAATTACCTTCTTTTCTCTTACACAGCTACTAGGGTGGAGATCTCTGAAGGTGGTATCTTTAATTACTGGGATAAAACCCTCTTCAGGCTTGTCAGGATTGGTAGGACAGTAGCTCATTGCACTGCACAGCTGTTCTGTGACTTGTAGGTAGGTTTCAAGTCAGCTGTGGGTGATGTTTTCATTGTAGCCATTAGAGGGCTCTGACCTTCAGTGCAACATAAGATCATACTGTAGTTAAGAGATGTCAAACAGTAATTCAGCTGAAAACATCATTGGTCAAGGTATGTATATATAGCATATAGACAAAACCTTACGTTGTGAATAAGATTTCCGTTACTACCCCTTAAGTTAAGGCTGTTAATTACCTTTATTTTGAGCAAACGTGCAGATTTGCTTAAAATACTAGAGTAAAAAAAAATGTTAAAAAGGAAAAATAAGTAGGCATTTTCCTTTTTGTCAGATGTTTCACTTGTGGACATAAAAGTTACCAATACAGCACTAAATATCAGGAATGCTGATTGAGGTTGCTTACTTAGTGCTCCTGATTCTACTTTCACTAGAACAGAGGTCTTTATAGGTAGTTAAGCAACGTATTTACTGCATCTCTTCTAAGGAAAAATGTTGCAACAACAGATCTCTTATAAATAAGATACTTCCTGTAAATGCTAGACTTCATCTGTTTTTGAGAGGGAAACAAGTCTGTGTGGTCTCTATGTGAACATTATACAATACTTTCACAAAACTTAACTTGTCAATTGTGCTTATCTCACTGTTGCAGCAGTTATTTCCTGACTTAGGAGACAGCCAGAAGCAGAAATACTTGTTGGACGAGGTGGTCTGTGGTAGTTTCATTCATTAAAAGTGCAATTCTGTTAACAGGTTTTAAAAACAGATTTTTCAAAGTAAGATAAACAGGATCAATAGTGGTGGAGTTTCAGAAATGGTATTTTAGTGCTGTGTTGCCTGCTAGTAAATTGTGAAGTCTGGGCTGATTAACTTTGTTTGGCTGTGGTTTCTGGGGACTTCATAAGGTGCGCAGCACTGAAGAGTGCTGGGCTACTAGAGGATGCTGTGTGACAGTTCACACTGAAGCAGATTTCTAACATGGGGACAGTACTGAACATATCTGCTGCGGCGAAGGAAGCCTGAATGGATTTTTTTTTTCTCCTGCCACGTGTAACTTGATTGTTATTTGTTCAGCTTTTACTAACAGTCTTTTAGGCAGTTGATTCCATGTAGGTCTATCTGCAAGAGATTCAGGAGGCTCAAGCTGGGGGCTCAGCGGATTGAAATAGAAGATAATCCTTGATTGGCACCTTGGCAAATCTTTGTATGTCCAGGGAAATAACATTTTCTAGGTTCCTGTGTAAATTCAGGGACACTGCAGAAACATTTCACGTCTCGGCATAGCTGAGTAAGTGTACTGGACTCTGTTTCCCTGAGCTTGGGGGATGGACATGACAGGCAGGCACATCTGCTTCTGAAAGTTCCCTTATTTGTGCTTTTTCAAATTATTAAGCAGGTCCTAAACTCAGGGCAGCTCTAACTGCAAGCAGAGCTCAACCACAAGGCTTGGTTACAGAGTGAGCAGTAGACTGCACTCATTCTTTAAAATAAGCTAACCTTTAAAACTGTTCCTTCAAACAGCATTCTCAAAAATAAAGGAGACTGAAATATTTTTATATTATAAGCCTTTATTTCAGTCTCTTCTCCTAGACTCTTTGATCTACCTGAATATGACATAGCCCAGTATGGTGACTGAGCTGGGCGCAGCTGAAGGTGTAAGAATTGTTATAAAGATACATGAGTTCACGGTTTTTGTAGTATTTCTTATTCTCACTATGCTTTGTAATATTTCAGTGTGCTCAGTCTGGATGGGTATTAAAAATCTTAGACTAACGTCTGTTTTACACCATCTAGGTTCTATTTCTGCATGTTAATCTTCACACTGTTGGTGGACCCAGCTGCGCAGTCCGTCTTCTACATAGAATTGTACCAGTTGCCATGACAGCATATAGCTACCTACTGGTGACAGAATAATGGGCATCTTGCTTCTTTGGTAACTGTCACAATGCAATTTAGTCATCAGCCAGCAGGTGGGGCATTAGGCTAACAAAAACCTACTAAATAGTGCAATTTAAAAAACGATTCTCTTGTGGAACACTACGGTCTGTCGTTTTTACAATAAAAGCCGTCCATCGCAGACTGTAGCAGTTCTTATTGTAGGCCAATTAATTTCTACATTTCAAAATACAGCTGTAAGAAATGCAGTGAAAACACTTTGTAGATTGCTAAAGGTCATATTACAGTGCACGACGGGTTTGGCGGAAAGGCAAGGTTTGTTGGCAGGTTCTGGCTTCTGAATTCTTTGTGGTTCTGGTTCTGAGTATAGGGTCAGGATAGAGCTGGGCACTCCATAGGGAAGCAGGACAGGGAAGTTTAAACCACTGATGTATTCTGTAGCTGAAAAATTCCTGTCAGCTTATTCATAATGCTTTTCAGTTCCTCTCTTCATTTGTACAGTGCTTACAAATCAAATACTTAAATGAACTTGACAGTATTTCCAAGGCGTATAAGTCAGAAAAGGCTTTGGTCCTCCCTTCTGCTTTCAGGTAAGTTTAGTTTATTTTACAATCCCGAGAATCTAAGAAATACAAAGTAGTGAAAAGAAAAGCCTGTGGTGATACTTAAATCTCAGTATATTCTGAATGTATTCTTTTAGCCACCTTCTCTGTTCCCTTTTTTACAGAGGTAGGGTTGAAATGAGTAAGAACATGGACCACTTCTTTAAACTGGACACTGATTTTGGATCTCTGTTCTTGTAAATGGAACATAATAATTGGCAGTGGATGGGAACTCAATGATGTGGTTCACCTTTGCTACCAGTGCTTAGTGTTACCTGCTATTTTTCAATGTTTCCTAGGACCAGATCCTTCTAGGTTGGCTGGAGGAGGGGAGGGGGTTACCCCGCAGAAATTGTAGATAACTTAATTTTCAGTTGCTGTGTATGCTTCCACTAGGGAATTAGGAGTTCTCTGAAATGTTTGCTTTCTTGGGTGACATTTTCTGATATAAGTGGCACTTTATTACAGGATATTATGAAGCCAACAGTGAGGAGACTAAAAAACACACACAAAAAAAAAGTTAGGAGTCACTTACATATTTGCTTACCTTGTTATTATAGAAGCACCACTGAAGAAGTGAAAAATAATGATTATTTTGCTGAGTTTCCACATCTGGTGGTGACCCTTAAACAATCTTAGTTAAGAACTACTATACTTGTCTAGATCAAGGTTTGTCTAGTTCAGTATTTTAGGTCATTATTGGAAACCTGTCTGTAAATGGAAAAGTAAAAAGGTGAGAAAATAGATCATGCTCAGCTTCTAGCAGCTTGTGCCTCAGGATTTCTGAGCTAGAGGTTGTCTTTGATCCTTTTGGTATCTATTGAATGGAGTAGCAAGGCAGGCTGTACTGGAGTATTTTGCCGTAATGTCACAAAATGCAGTTATAAATAAAAGGAATTATATTTGCTGTATGAGTCCAATATGTTTTCAAGCCTTTATGGACTTTGTAATGCCTTAGCCTACATAACAATCCATTAACTTGTAACAAAGCTGTTAGCTGTTACTTTAAAAAAAGAAAAAAAAAAACAAACCATGAAGCAAACTTCTTTCATAGACCATTAGGATTCTTTAACAGATTTTCTGCCATACTTGGTGTTCTGAAAAGAATTTAAATTCTGTATTAAAAAAAACCCAACTCTGTGATGGAACTACCCGAAAGGAAGGCTGCAGTAGACAATACTATGTATTTATACCTGGAGCTCTCCAGAAGTACTCAGTATTTGTTGTCAACATGGTAGTTTCAAGTGCTGTATACATGCTGCTTAACCAGCCAAAAATATCCTGTATGCAGAATTAGAAGCAGCTCCTGAGGCTACATGTTGTGTCCAGACGAGCTAAATTAGGGAAATTCTGATGTATATGATAAAGTACTATCTGAATAAGATTCTGGTAACAGATGTAGGGGACATACATAGCTAATGATGACTCTGACTGTGTCGTGATCCTGGCAACGGATCCTGTTTTTACTACTAGAGTGGTCTCTTAATCCAAGTGGCAAGGGTCTGTGTTTTGGCAGCAGATGATGTATTATCTCCAACCAGCCTGCTTGGCTTGTAATGTGCAGCTTCAGAAACTATAAAATTCATGTTTCCCTGTCTGTTTCCTCACATATGTACAAGCTAAGGATGAAACAGAACTGTATTATAGTTCTGTTAATAGAATCATATCATTTTGGGAAAGAATGTTTTTCAACCTGGAAAGCAGAAATCGCAAACCTAACTGGAGACAGGATTCTGTCTTAGTTTAAGCACAGGAGCAGTTAAGAGGTTTTTTGGCTGAACGGTCTCTGTTAAGGGCCCCTTGCAAGAGGCACTGGGCTAGAATGTGGGAAACAGGCATGATCTTTGTCTTGCCTTATTCAAGGGCAAAGTTCATTTACTTTGGTCTGAATTAAATAACATGGAGAGTTAAACTTCAGTCTCTTTGACCTGTGGGGAAACTGAAGTTTGAAAACTTGATTTTTGTGATATTTAAGAATCTTACTACCTGCTTTTTCATTCTGTATGCTGCACTTGGTACCTAGTGATAAAGAGAGGGCAGAGCTAAATGCCACTAGTGTTTCCTTATGGTATTTTTTTACCTATAACAAGAAGGATATATGTTAAATATCCATGACCTTAACTGTAAGGTCAAGGATGAAACAATGTTTTTATTTTTCAAATACTATTCCCCAATTACATTGCATAGCAGAAAAAAATTTCTAAAAACTTGCAACAGATTTTGTACCTTACCATCCCAGAAAACTAAAATAGCATAGGAAATACCAGCTTTTGCTGTTACAGTAAGTTAGCCAACTAAAAATCTTTGTTTATTAGTGTAAGTGTACAGATAACATCAGACAAGCTTGTGTTTTATTCTATCTATATGGAAATGCTGATGAGTAGAGTCCACATTTACTTTGTTCTAACGCTAGTCACTCTGTTAATGTGTTCAAGCAGCTTCTCTTCAAACACCATTGGCTTTCTGTCTCTGGTGTCACAGATTAAAGTTCTGCATGCAGAAATCAGTTTCGTAGTGGATCTGCCTAGATTAGTATGGTTTTATAGTTTTCAAAATCTGAAACAAATGCATTGCTCTTCCACTCATGCTTTTCTCCTGATAACTGAGTCCCTTTGGAGAAGGCTTGGCTTCTCCTGAACTGTACCTTCCAGCTGGATATAGTATAAAAAGGGGGTTTTTTTATACTCATTCTTTAAACTGCTTCTTAGTAGTCTGGGTTAGCTCATGGTCCTTGTTCACATTTTCTCTTATTAAGCTTTATCTTGTTAGCTGTACCTGATCCAATTACGCAACAAAGATAACCAAAAAGAGTCTTGCACGTTTTACTGTGGAGGGTAAAGCACTGTTTAAAGACCTAGAGGTAGGGTAGTTCAGGTCAAGGTGATATTTCTGGTGTATAAAACCTATGAATGCACTCAGAATACACAGTCCATGTACAACTTGTGCGAGATCTTAAGTTTGGGAAAAGGATTAATTCATTACAACTTACTTTCTCATTCAGTAAGTGCTGTGCCACTTCAGTGTGTTTTTCCCCCCCCCGCCCATGGGCTAGCTTGGAGATGCATCTACTGTGTATACACAGGTTTTGTTTGCCATATTCAGCAATGATTTCCTTAGGTGGAGTAGGGTTAGTTTTCACCTGCAGATCAGATATCTGTATATATTATTTCTGCTGAACAGGTGAATTTCAAATTATTGGAGGATTGACTGTGCATTTTTAATTGTGGTGCAGCATGTACAAAAGTTTTCCTCATACTTGCTATTAAAGATCTTGACTTAAAAAGAGGATTTCCAAAGTTTGTTTATCTTTGGATTCTCTTTTGCCACAAATGGATAAATAGTTGCTTGAGGCTCTTCAGCCTGTCATCCTGATTGCATTAGCTGTGCAGATACTTCCAAGAGTGCTGAATATGAGGCTGTATTCACAGACCACTGAGACTGAAGGCACTTTGCCCCAGTTACTATCACTCAGTGTGACATTATGTACCTTGTACTGAATGCATTGGGTGTCTGTGTAACTCTACAACCTCTTTCCTAAGTTTGGGACTTTATCAAAGCTTGCTCAAATATGTCAACAATACTGCATTTCTGAGATATTAATTCTAGTGTAAACCAGACTCTACATACCACAGTGTCTTGTCATGTGGTGTTTTTCAATTTCTTGTAATTCTATGCCCTGGGAACTAGAGCTGGATCTTGATCCTGTGCATCCATTGAAACTGCTACAGATCTTACCTATTTGTGACTAAGCAGCCTTAAGTGTCTTTGGTTAACTCGCAGAAAAGTCCCTTATACCAAATGCACTTGATACTGGTTAGAATTTGATGTCATCCTCCTTTACCAGAGCTCAGACTGGGGCCTGGGGGCCATGTGAAGGATCACAGTGGCCATGGGATGTGTTTTTTCAAGGATCTTAACACTTCTTCCTGTTTAAACTAGTGAAGTGACTTTTTAATTGGGAGAACTGTTCCTTGACTAGAAAGTCTTAGATTGCGATACTGCTTTTTACTTAATGAACTGGATCTATTTGGATGATACAGATTCTACTGTAAGTTCCTCTACCAAGCTGCTATTGCTTCTACCCTTCCACTACCAGGAAGTATTTTTCTGTAGGTTTGGAAACTATACTTGCCAAATGTACTGCTTTTCAGGTAATTGCATAAAGCACTGAATTTCCTGGGATAGTGTCTTTGTAGTGTTGATTCAGATGGAAATGAAGCGAACTCCACAAGTTATTACCAATAGGGTTAGAATCAAGTGCTCATGACCTTAGGATGCAGTGACCCATTATAGTCTTTCGCCTAGTCTAGTCACTGTTTGTGCCACTGCAACAGCTGGGCTGCTGCAAATTTGTGGAATAGTTTTTATAGGATGTAGCTTACCTGTCCATCTGCTATAAAGGTAATAGACTGTTCAACACTTAATAAAATTTCATTCATCTTTTTGCATTATTTTAAGTGCATGGTTGTCTAGTCCTTTTTTATATTAGTGAAATTTATTCAAATGAGAATCTCAGTTGACCTCATTAATACAGTTGGGCACCAGATATCTGGTAAGAGGAAACCTAAAAAACATCGAAAGTTCTGAGAATTGCTTTCCCTTGTATGTAAATTAGCTTAATGCAATTGAGAAAATGACAAAAATGCATTGATTGGGTTATAGTACGCTATTAAACTACTGGAATGTTCAAGAAACAGAAATATGTATGAGTACATACATAACTTCGTACTGATGGTACTGAGTAGTGTTTAGTCTGGATATCCAAGAAAGGAAGAAGCAGAAACTCCAGCTCCTTCAGTAATTTAGTGCTTTTGTTAACATTCGGTCTTACTCAGCCTTCTGCACTGGCTTATTACTAGCTGACCTTTTATACAGGGTTTTCGCTTGTAGGCTTTTGAAGCACCTTACAGAAATCAATATAACTCTTCATTTTTTTTTTACTTTGGAGAACAGAGGTGCAAGAGAAACCACTTGTGTAATGTCATCTGAAACAGGTCTTAGCTTCTCTAACGCTTGGTTAGATTGGCCCTTATGACAGGGAAAATTTGGCCACTGTTTTGATCACCTAGAGCAAGAGCTGCCTTAGTGCTGACTCGATATAGCAATAAATCTTGCTCTCTGGCAAACTCTTTCATGTACAGCCATTTTGGGGCATATCTCTCCTGTTTCTGAAGGTTCTTCTACAGGTTGGATTTAACCAAAATTCTAAATTAAAAGAGAATGTGAAATCTGTGTAACTTATGTCAGATGTGTACTGAAACATTCAAGAAAGGTAAAATAAATAGGGATGAACTAAATTGTCGTAATTCTCAAATGCAGCTACAGCTTTCCGCTTACTCCTACAGAGTCGTATCCTACTGGATACTGATAAAGTCAAAATTATGTGTACATAATGTTATAAAACTGTGTAGTCTTCAGAAATTTATGGCCATAAGTGTATTTTACATTTCAAGACTATAAAAAACATCCTTCAGAAAGAGCTTCCAAAACAGAAAATTGATTCTTAATTATACCTAGCCTCTGCAGATAAGCAACAGAAGCACTTAAATAATAAAAAATGAAAAAAAAACCACTGTCCTGTGCCATTAAAATGCTGTCATGGAAGGACTCATGGTCAAGTTACTCTTCTTTGGAAATAAAATATAAGTTATTTTTAATAACTAATTGGGCTAAAACTTGGTATCCATTGAAACTGCTATAGATCATACCTATTTGTGACTAAGCAGCCTTAAGTGTTTTCAGTTAACTTGCATACAAACTGAGTGTGTAAGTGTGCATTAGCTGCTGGCCCACTCTCCTTATTGTGGAAGCCTGGAAAAGCACAAGTACCTGCTGCTTCTTGGCAAAGGTCAGATTGTGTGCTGCTGCTGGGGCAGAAAGGGTTATACCAGCAGCAACAGGGAACTAGTCTGACTCTGTCTTTAGCAGTAGTATAGATCTGACTTCTCCATAGCTTTATATTCTGTCTTGGTTCCTTCTGTGATTTGAGGGCAGTTTTCCTGGTATTTCTGACAAGCTGTGGCTTAGTTCTGAATAACACCCAATTACATAATTTCTTTGTAATAAGATAACAGTTCATCAAAAATTAAAACTTTTGATTTCTACTCAAGCTTATAATCACCTCTGTGTCTTGAGTGCTTCAGCCTGCTGATGACTCAAACCTGTTGAAAACAACAAGACATTCAAGATCTTGAGAGTGCAGGAGCCTTGGAAAAACAAATCCTGTCCAGACAAGGGTCAGACAGCTACAAATCCTTTCTTGGAGCTACCATGGTGGCAGATTGCTTGGCACTAAGGAATTGTGCAAAACTAAAGGAATAACTTTTCCTAGCAGTCGTACCAGTTTATACCAACTGAGGTGGAAAGAGAAGTGAATACAGGGGGAATGATACATTTGGGATTGGTAAGACAGAGGTGCTTTCTACTACAGTGCCCAAAATACAAACTAAAAATCCAAAGGGTGATTGATCAACAAATTAAAAAATGTGATCCTAGAAGCGTATGTAAGATGTTTCATAACGGTTTGCACTGGTGATCTGAAACTAACAGTAACAATAAATCAGGAAAATGTACTAAATTACTTGTTTGCCTAAAATGGAGCCTAGTTTACCTCATTTTGGCTTTTCTTTCATATTTTGTCTTGTTAATAAAAATCTCAGTAGATGATATACTTTTGCAGAGTGGTAGATAAATAACTAATTTACTGATATTTTTGTATCTGTTTCTAACTTAATCAGAAGTAACTTAAGTTTTACTGAATCCTGTTCAATGTGATGTTGCAGGTGTTTGTTGCTTTTTGACAAAGAGGAAACAATTTTTTTTTAATTAGCTTTAAATATTTTTTCATACTACTGTGAAAACTGGGAGAATGGGATGTGGTTAAATTGAATGCTAGAGTTTCATGTAAAAAATAAATGGCTTAGTTATGTAGATCTTTCAAATTATTTGTTCAAATATGAGTTGGAATAACCAAGTGAGGGGTTTGTCTAGTGACATAACGAGAAACACCTTGCATGAGAGAGAAATGCTGTGCATGTCACTTCTCGCTGCTTTTCACAATGTGTCATCTTCTCTGCTTATGCCAAAATAAGTACAGATATTTGGCAAGGCAGAATTCTTCAGTGCTCTACCAGTAGCAATTTACACCTACTTTGAACTTGCCTTACCCAGCACTACAAAGTGCAAATGGAAAACGTGATTGCTTGGGCTTGTGATACTGGAGGTTGTAGAGCTCTGCTCTGCTAAATGTATGGATTTATGAGAGAGATTACACTGGCTGGAAATGGAAATGAAGTGTATCAAAGCACTTTTTAACTCCTAAGGTAAGCTAATATTCCCTAATGGAATGTCTAGGGGCAACGTCTTACTGTTGATTAAAGCAATAAGGTCCTTCAGTTGTCATAGATGGTTGTTAGAGCAGTATTTTACTACTTAATTACCAAGTAATGGTAATGTGTGTTTTGGAGTGGTTTATTGTTCTGAGGGGGGTGTGTGTGTGTATACACACATATGTATATAAATACACATATTTTAAAAACCCTGTGAAAGTGTTTAGAATGGTCATTTAGGTTTTTTCAAGTTCATCAGATTTCTCTTGGGAATAATGTTGCTGCTTTTTAGAGTACCGCATGAAATGCCTGTTAGTCAGAATAAGTTCTAGATCTTATCTTACCAAATCTATACCAAAATGGTTCTGAAAGACGCAAATAAGCTCAAAATATGGGAACAGTACATATTTTTTAAAAAGCGAATGATGAATGAACACTAGCAACCCAGAGTGCAATTCTGAAACTTCTCACAGTGGTAGTCTAGAAACAATAGTTTTAGATGCACACCATCAATTTAGAGTGTACGCTCTGCTTCACCTTATGTCCCTTGATACCAGGCACCTTGAACCATCTTTGTTTTCTTGAATTTCAATGTAGACACACCTAATAGGTGACAGTAGAGGTATCCTATCCTGGTAAATAATCTGCTGCTTCTCTAACTACTTATGTAGTTAGAGAAAAACACTATGTCAAAAATCCTACAGAACAAAATTTTAATTCAAATTTGTCTCTATTAAAAAGTGCAGAAATGTCTTAATGAGTTGTATACTTAACACTGGAGTAGAGGAATTCCAGGTTGAAATTGGTGGTTCAAAACACTTTGTATCTGATAGCTCCAAGCTTTTGCAGACATATCTGGTAGTTACTGTGAAGTGGGCAGTGGAAAGACGGTTTGTAGTGCCTGGGTTTGTGCTATGTGACTCACTGTAAACATTAATTTGAAACACTTTTCATCTGTACGGGACTGCTACTTCACAGCAATCTATGGTCATCTAGGAATGTTGTTTTCTTAGCGTTGATGTCCCTTTCTGTATTCAAGAAGACTTTGCACCAGCAAATGTCTTAAATGTTGTCAGACATCCTTTCAATTCAACCCCTGAGGTGTAGATCTGCAGATCCTATGGTGTCGGCAAGGTCTGGTGCCCAGGATGCTCCTTCTGGAGCCATCTATGACCTGATGTGTTTACAATGGAGGGAAGGCTGCACTTTGACTCCTCCCTACACACTCAGCAATCCTTCCCCATATGCTTTAACAGTAGTATCAGAAAAACAGCTCGATTACGTGGCCCCCTGATGTGACTGCATGCTGCTTTCTCACACAGTTGGAAAGCCAGAGAAACCAATGAGTGGAGGAAAAATTATGAAGGACATAGAAAGAGGAAAAACCGTGTAAATAATTAAAATAAATGGAGAGGAAAAAACCAAAACACACAGAAGGAAATAGAAAAAGGAGTTGGGTAAAGTTCCCACACAAAATGCATTGCTAGTGTTTGCTTCATAGTTCAGTGATGATAGAGGAGTAACTGTTATGCTTTTGGCTATTACTAGCTAATGCTGATAGTTGTGCTTTAAGAGGCCTTAAATGCAGACAGAGGCCACTCTGGGGAAACTTTCTTGTTCCCTGATAGCACTTGAAGGAAAAGAGGATGGAGTACTTTCAAACAGATTTCATCCGTCACAATACCACTCTTAAATACAGAAATACTCTGCAGTTAGGAAGGCAGTGGGGGGCTAACATAGTGTTTGCTTATAGATTTACATAATTTAATTTGGTTTATGCACCTACACAGTAGAGAGAGAGCTTCTTAGTGGACAAAGTGTAGCAAATATATCTGCTGGGCACAAGGGCTTCAAGCAGTTTCAGTATTAGTCAAGGGTGTTTTAGGAGTTGCTGAATAAGTTTCTGGCCTAACACGGGGAAGTATAATGGAGGTGGTGAGTAAAGTTCCAGACTTGGTCCACAAGCATAACATTTGGGTTGGATACACGTTTTTCTGGAGAGACAGGGAAGATGAGGGTGGAGGGTTGCCCTCTGTGTAAAAAGAGCAGCTGGAATGCATGGAGCTCTTGGATGGGTAACAGGCTGGGTGAGAACGCTAAGGATCAAAGGAGAGGGTACTGAGGGTGACCTGTTGGTGGATCACAGACCAGCTACTCCTGATGAAGGTTGGTTGAATTAGCAACTTTGTGACATCTGTGGGTCACAGATCCTGATTCTTGGAGAGAAGTTCATCTACCTGACAGCTAGAAGGGGTAACATGGTGGGATGCAAGCAACCCAGCAGATTTCGGGATGCTTTCTGAGTAGAGATACTTAATGGGACAACCAGGGGTATTGCACAAATGGATGTCCACTAACGAGGAAGAATTGTTTAAGAAAGTAATAATAGCAACCTGGGCTGTAGTCATGATCATACAGTGGAGCTCAAGATCCTGAAGGGAGTGAAGAAGGCAAGTTCTTGGCCTTCTTGAAGGCAAGCTCTCTTCAGAGAGCAAACTTTGGCTTAGTTGGGAAACTGGTAAATGGGATGCTTTGAGAGGCAGCTCTGAAAGGTGAAGGGGGCATAGAAAGACTGGCAGGTCTTTAAGGGGAACCTTTCCACTATGCAAGAGTGGCACATCCAAATAGGAAAACAAGCTGATGAATTGGGACACCAGCTAAGCTAAACAGGGAACACCTGACTGAATTTTCTTGCGAAACTATCATGGTGGAAGAAAGAGCAGGTAATGGTGAAGGAGTTAATAGGAATGTTGCCAAGGCATGTAGGGATGCTGTTGACACAT
Source organism: Ardeotis arabs (assembly GCA_011801015.1). Classification (NCBI taxonomy): domain Eukaryota; kingdom Metazoa; phylum Chordata; class Aves; order Otidiformes; family Otididae; genus Ardeotis; species Ardeotis arabs. Next base: position 38,139 of record JAAGAY010133401.1, read on the forward strand.
ACAACGGTTTGTGGAATCTCATGTTGCTCTCAAAAGCTATGTTAACAGTAAGAGGCTGAACAAGGAACATGTAGGCCTGTTGTTGCCTGTGAGCACAGGTAAGGTTGATGTACTTAGAGCTGCCTTTGCCTCAATCTCTTCTGAGCCGTGTGCATAGAGGCAAGGTTGAAGCAAGTGATGAACTACCAGAAATGGATGAGGATCAAGACAGGGATTCCTTCTGAGAACTTGACCTGTACACATCTGAGATCAGCTTCGCTATGTCTGAGGGTGCTGGGAAGAGCTGGCTGATGCCTTGAAAGCAGCTGCTCTCTGTACCTTTTAGAGTGGGGTGAAGAGGGTCCACAACTAAAGTAAAGTGAATGTTGCACCCATTTTCAGAAAAGGCCAGAAGGACAACTTGGGGGAACCGTGAGGAAATCAGTCCCTGGAAAATCATTGTATTCCCTTGGAACAGGCTTGCTTTTGTTTATTTTGTGTGTCTAGAAAGTGTGTCATCATGCCTCACCAACTCTTCGCCTTCTGTGATAAAATGGCTCATTTGAGGCATGGGGATGGTAGTGGATGCCATGGCAACTTTAATAAGGTGCTAGGCGCTGGCTCCCATGCATTTTTTAATGTGCTTAGGATTCTGTAGTCTGGGTGGGTGGACAGCTAGATGGGTAAAAAGCTCGTTGCGTGGTTGGGCTCAGACAGTTGCAGTTTAATGGGTCACGCTTTGTCTGGAGAGCAGTAGCAAGCAGAGTCCACTTGTGTTTAACATCTTTATCAATAACCCAGAGGAAGTGACAGGATCCACTGTTGCCATGTTTGCACATGATCCCAGAGTGAGAGTGCCGTTGACAAGCTTCAGGGCTGGGCTGCTGTCTGGAAGGACCTGGGCAGGCTCAAGGAACAGGCCAGCATGAACTTTTTGGAATTTAACAAGGACAAACATCCTGCCTCTGGGAAGGGAGGGCACCTTGTACAGATCCTGACTGGTGACTGCCTGTCTGGGTATAGCATCATAGAATAGTTTGGGTTGGAAGGGACCTTTAAAGGTCACCTAGTCCAACCCCCCTGCAAGAAGCAGGGACATCTCCAACCAAGTCAGGTTGCTCAGGGACCCATCCAACCTGGCCTTGAATGTTTCCAGGGATGGGGCATCCACCACGTCTCTGGGCAACCTCTTCCAGTGTTCCACCACCCTCATTGTCAAAAATTCCTTCCTTATGTCTTATCTAAATCCACCTTCTTCGAGTTGAAAACCATTACCCCTTGTCCTAACGCAACAACTTTGTCCCTATCTTTCTTATAAGTCCCCTTTAAATAGTTTCAATACTTAAAGGCCACAATAAGGTGTCCCTGGAGCCTTCTCTTCTCCAGGCTGAACAGCCCCAACTCTCAGCCTGTGCTGACAGGAGAGGTACTCCAGCCCCTCTGACCTCCCCCCTCCTCCGGACTCCCTCCAACAGGTCCAACATGTCCATGACCAGAGCTGGACGCAGTACTTCTGGTGGGGGTCTCATGAGAGCAGAGTACAGGGGCAGAATCCCTTCCCTTGACCTGCTGGCCATGCTGCTTTTGATGCAGCCCAGGATGTGGTTGGCAGCTCAGTTGCAAAGGCTGTGGAGATGTTGGTAGGCAGCAAGCTGACCATAGCCAACAAACGTAATAGCATGCTGGTAGCTTGGAGAAAGTTATTATCCTCTTCCATTTAGCATTTATTAGGGCTCTTCTAGACCATGTACTGTCTCGAGGTGTGTCATCCCCCCAGCCATCCTGTGACAAGAAAGTTCTTGAACAAGCTCAGTGGAAGGCCACCAAGTCCAGGGCTGGAGCAAGGAGAAGCTGAGGGAGATGGACTTGTTTGACCTGGAGGAGGGAGGCCTTGCCACGGTCTAAGGGAGGATGAGAGAACAGGCACATTGAGAGGAGAGGTGCAGGCTCTGGGTACGAGGAGAACGATTCCACTGTGGTCAGCCCAGGTCTGGCACGACAGCGCGGGTAGAAAGCACCGAGGCAGAGCCCTGTCCGCCACGGGACGGAGGGGAAGGGGGCAAAGCTGCGGTAGGAGGTAGCTGGGGGCCTGCACACCGCGGCCGGAGCCAGCTCCCTTCGGGCCGTGCCGGGGGAGTAGGCGGGAAGCGCCGCTGCCCACCTCCCTGCCTCGCCGCGACTCTCGCTGGGCGCGGGGCTCGGCCCCGCAGCTCGGAGGAAGAGGAAGTGGCCGCGGCCCCAGGCTGGCCGGGCTCGGCTCGGCTCGGCTCGGCTCTGCTCGGCGCGGAGGCGCCTCCCCGCCCCGTGCCGCCGCCCCGCGGGGCTGCGCGGCACAAACTTTCTGCTGAGCGGCGGAGCCGGGTGGCGGCGCGACGGTGCCCCGGCACCTCCCTGTCACGGAGCCGAGGGGGGAGCGGCCCCGGAGCGCGGCGGGCGGGCACGGGCGGCAGGAGGAGGAGGAAGCACTGTCAGTGGGGCCGGCCGTCTCCGCCCGCCGGGCATCCTTCAGCACTGCCGGGCTGCGCTTCGCCCGCCGCCTGCTCCAGGTACCGCCGCGCACCCGCCCGGCTGGGCGGGCAAAGTTTGCGAAGGGGCGAGAAGGGGGGTCCGGGGCCGGTCGGGGGTTGCTGCTGGGCAGAATCGGTGCGGCAAAGCGGGGAAAGCGGCTGCGGGGCTCGGGCTCCTCTTGATTCTTTGGCTCCCGAAGTTCGGAGCGGAGCCCGGGCTGGCCGGCGTGCCCGGCTCTGGAGGAGCCCCTCGAGGCTTTCACGGGGCCGGGGGCGATGCGCTCCCTGCCGCCCTCTCCCCGGGCGGATTTCGGTTGGTGGTAAACGGCTGCTCCGGAGGGGCCGGCGGTCCCGCCCGCCTCGGTCCCGCCGTTTGCCGAGGGGCCGGCGCGGAGCTCGCGCTGGCCGTTAGGCCCGGGAAGGCGGCGCCGTCCTGTCAGACGGTGAGGAGACCCCCGGGCTGCGCCGGGGCTTTCTGCCGCCGGGGACCGTAGGCGGCGTTGCCGGAGATCGCTTCCAGCCAGCGGCGGTTGTTCGCGTCCAGGCAGCGCCGCGCTGAGGCAGAGCCGGGAAGGGAGGCGAGCCCTGAGAGGGGCCCGGGTGTCCGGCTGCCTGCGTGCCCAGCCCGGCGCCGCTTGTCACCCGCCGGCCACCTGGAAGCGGCGATACCGCCGCCTGCCGCCGTGTGGCCGGCTGGGGTTTGTGATGGGGTTGTTATTTTCAGGGGCTGGGCTTGGATATTGTCTTTTTGAGTCCGCGACGGTGTTTCAGCACACTTTTTATTACAGAAGAAGGACAGGTAGCGGACTGTGGGTCAGCAGTTGTGTCTCTGGGTATGAAACGCATCTCTCTCTTATCTTTTTTTTTGGTCTAAATTCTTGTCAGAACAACTACTTCTCACAGCCTGTGTGTTTCAGGAAAAGGGGAATTTAGTTGGATGGACTTGTAGAGCTTTTCCATGGCACTTCCAGCTTGGCCAGGTAACCAGCAGGAGGCCGTTTGTTCTGCACTGGGACGGAGCGCGCAGCCGGCGGGGACCAGGGGCCGGAGCTGGGCTGGAGGCTGCGGGCTGGCCGGTCAGGGAGCCGCGCTGGAGTCGTCTCCTGCTCTTGGCAGGGCCGGCTGTTGTGCTAAAGTGATTGCTGGAGGTGAAATAATAAAAAATGTAACGATACCTGACAAAACGTTCTTCTAACATTTTTGAGCCGAAGTTTGAAAGCTACGGTATGATTGTATACCGCTGCTGTTTTTACTTCCGTAAAAATAAATAGGGGAATAACTAACATTGTCAAGGCATAGCTGATCTCCAGTTTACAAGAGGAAATCTTTTTGTACATCTGCTTTTGTACATCTGCTTTTATGTTTTATTTTTAATGAATCCAGCCCATTTCAGCTTCTCGTATTGAATAACAAGTTACTGGCAATAACCCTCTTTTTCACAATACTAGCGGTCACACTGTGTATTTAATTTCTGTTTTTTCTAAGAAAAAAAAAGTGTCTTAGAATGAAGGGTTATTTCAGGAATCTAACTTAACCTCAAGTTAGTTACATTAGACAAGGGGCTTTCCACCACTTGAATGCTGGCATTCCCCTGATCTGAGGGCGAGAATGTAGCATGAAATGAGTCTTATACAGCTGTGATTAAATACCTAGGGGAGTTGTGAGCTGTGGTACTGAGAAATGCAGATACCGTATTGGGTATAATGAAGTGGCTTTAGAATCTGTGGTTGAAAAGCTGAAGGCACAGCCTTTTGAAGAGTAAAAATCCAAATCAATAAAATCTGTGTTTTATTTTTTGAAGAATAATTTTTAAAAATCACATTACCATCATTCCATCCTCCAGCTTCACGTGAGATCCCACACCTTCACACCTGGATCCAGTGGCCCACTACCTTTTATCCTAAATTGGTTGGCCAGGGCAAACTAGTAAAAACAGGAAGCATAGGACTGTCAGGTCTGTCTAGCTTTGTATTTTGCCATGGTTTTACTCACCATCCTCGAAGCTACTGGGCATGTGTTGCAATATGCATCTATTTTTCATGTCTGTTCTCTGTGGGTTCAAAGTGGTGTGGGATTAACTTTGAAGGAAAGTTGCATTTGTATCTAACGTTCCTTTGTATGCTTCTGTTGGGTCCATTCAATCTTTAATTTACTAGACAACAAATGTTAGCTCCTATAGTTTCCCCTTAAGTTCTTGTGAGTAGTTCCCTAGTCCTTCTTAGCATCTTGGTAGTCTCCTGTCTTCACGTGGAGGCATCTTGCTTGAACATTTGCAGCCATGGTGATGTGCATCAATGGTATTTCAGAAGAAATTTTACTGGTACTTTGTCCAGTGCTATTAACACTTCTTTATCTTGACCAGAAATACCCTGCCGAAGTATTTTGTAGAAATGTGTGGTACCACCTGAATATTTTGCTGTACAACATTGTGGTATCACTAAGCATTAAATATTTTGGGTGAGGTTTATAGGGTGATGTGGGTGGGGTAAGGAGCAAGGATCTCGCACCAACCTACTGTTCCTCAGGTTGCTCCCCCAACACCAGCGCAACACTTCCCTTTCTCCTCCACCAGTTCTCTCTGATCCTGTTTGCTTTTCTTCCTCCCACCCTCTTGCCCACGTGTGCACACACGCAAACCAGCTTTGTTTCCCTACAGAAACCAGCAGAGGGCTGGTGGCAGCCCCTGCTTATGGGCAGGGAGCAGGCCTAGGGACAGTGCGGAGAAAAGGAAGTGTGTGTGTGTTACGCAGCAGAGCAGAGCTGAGCCCAAGGCTAGTGTTGTGAACACCATAATAAAAAAACCAGCACCTAATATTTTGCTGAAATCATGTTATCACTGTGGCGTGTTACTTGACATGCTGCATGCTAGGGCTGTGCTTTCTTTGTGACTTGTAGACAGGGTACCCTGTTCTAACATTACTGAATCCATATTGTACTTATCCATGTATTACTTTGTTTTCTTCTTAAAGTTTCCTAAAGTTTAGCAAACTGTTGAGGCTAGACTAGTGATTGTCTTAATTGGCGAAATTATGTTTTCCTCCTTTTTTTGTGTGGGCGGTACGTTTTCTTGTCTCCCAGGGAGATAGTACCAAACCCGGTGCAATAGTTTGTTTTTTAATTCTAGCAGTTGGATCTGCAGTTCATCATGACAGGTATTCCAGAGTTCTTGGTGTGAGTCCAAATTAGTCCTCCTGATTTACGTTCTGCTTCCGTTCAGTTGTGGTATCTTTGGCCTGTCTAACTGGGCTTAACTTATGGCACATTTCACTTTATGCTGGTGTTTCTTGATCCGAGACTGTAGTTACCTCTGCTGAGCTTTTTTCCCTGTCCCTTTTAAGCTCTCTGCTTATTCTACCTTTCTTTCTTTATTAGGTAATTCATCTCACTGGATCTGGAAACCTTCTTATGAATTCTCTTGTCACTTCCTTGGGTTACAGATTCTGCAGATATTCATATTGTAGTTTAAACATGTTCCAGACCTCCCCTGTGTTTACATCCTCCAATTTTTCATTCCTGTTCATCTCACTAATGAGTTTCCTTAGTTTTTGAGATTTGCTTTTTGAAATTGAAAACCTTAATTGCAGATTTACTTGGGTTGCTCTGGTGTTTAATTTAAATAAAATCAATCATAAAGGAAAAATCTGGGATTATTCTTTCACCAGCCTTTATATAAGCAGAGATTTAGTTATCAGCTACAAGTCTAAAATCCTGATAGCACTAGTCAAGTTGGTAAGCATACAGAGAAAAAACTGGCAACTGAGACATTCAGCAACAGATAGGACTGATTTATGGTAATTATTCTTTGTATTTTCAAAATAAATCTTTGAGAATCTTTTAAATTACTTAGTAAAAATTAGTTACTTAAGCAACTGATCCCTCCCCTGTGTTTTTTGAATATATGCTTACATAGTTACTTGTATGGTAATCTCGGAAAAGGACCAAGTAGATATCCCTTGGTACAGAATTTCCCCCTTAATGAGTGTAATCTCACCAAAAGCCTGTGCAGTGGTAAGCCAGGGATATGTCAGGAGCGTGGCTCTACTCTGGGAACCTATAAAGGAGCATCCTAGTATGTGTTCTCCTTTCTTTGTTTACCTGTACACCCAGTTTGTCAGGTCTGGTGTTTTTAATCCTCTGCGTCGGTTATGCTTCTCTGCCTGGGATTTTTTTACCTTGTTATTCCTCTTCTGCTTCATTGCTTTAACTGTGCTAGGAAAAGGACTCAACCATAATTTGCAAGCTCTCTCAGGGTTGTTTAGAGCAGAACGGGGGACTAAGCACTCTGGTTGTTTTGCAGACTGGGAAGGATGCAAGAATTAAGTGACCACATGCCAGCAAGTGAACTGAGCTGAGCATGAAGTGCTTATTATTTTGAAAATGGAAAGGTCAGGATTGGAGAAGTGAGGGTTTAAGAAAATAAGTGTGTCTCATTACTGCACAACAAATGTGGAGCCCTGTAATTATTTGTAAAAGCCTTCTAGCATCCCTGTGAGGTAGCTGAGTATTACCCATGGAAGGAAGAACCAGGATGAAAGGACATAGCCAAAATGAAGAGAGAAAACCTGTTAATACATTGCAGTTATTTCATTTCCCAGCTGCTGCACTTATCAGTAAGAAGACTGTATTCCATATTTTTGTGAAAGGAACTTCAGCAGTAACTTATGATATTTATTTAAAAAAATAAATTAATTAATGATAAAGCTTACGAAGTGAGGTCAGTAGTTCTAGACAATAAATGTTTAAAATGTGTAAATGCAAGCAAGCTTGTTCTCACTAATTGTGCTTAAAAATAAGCTGACAGTAGTGTAATCTGCCTGTACAGCATGTTTTCTTTGGATGCCATTATGAATATTAAAATTACCTTGTTTCTATTTCAGGTGGTAGTGTATTGCACTTACATGTGTATTAGATGACATTTGAATATTCAGTCTAATGCTATAGGCTTAGCAGTTGACTCCAATACTATATGTATTTAAGATAATTGTTTAGGAATTATTTTCAAATCATCCCTGTAAGTAGTAATTGACACAAAGCTTTCCGTAATATTGATATAGTTGAAATAAACTGTTTAGCCAATATATACTTACTTGATAAGCATCCCTTAAATTACTTGGTCTGGTAATCTATTCAAGCTTCCATTAGCCATGTGGTTCTGTTACGTTTCAGTGTAATTTTCATTATTATTCCTGGGAGATAAATTGTTACGGAGTTCTGTGAAAGGAGGGGCCGATACATCAGAAAATTAGCTCCGTTTGTTCCCAAAAAAGCCCCAAACAAAAAAAAACAGATAGGAGACGGGGTTTTTTTTTTTCTTCTGTTCTTTGTGCCCTTTTCCTGCTGAAAGGTGGTCCTGGAGCCTGAGCCGCTATTATCAAGAAAATAAGTTGTTAGCTATATTATATTCTTTTATGCTTGTTGTTCTTCTCTGCTAATGCTGAACTGGTTGTATGTAATCTATTTTGAACACAAGCTAGTAAAGTGAGAAAGCAAACCCAAGCTGCAGAGAGTATTTTAACAGAGCTTAAGTTCAGAGAGATGATGAGTTGAAAACTTGGCAGATCTCTGAAAGAGCTATAAAAAAATTCTGTATTTTATTCAGGATACACTCGTCTTCATGCATCATGGAGGTGCTTAAAAATGGAAGTACTGGTTCTTTTCTCCAGTTAAGTACCATTTACTGTGATTTGTTTGTTTGTTTTTCATGGCAAAGGATGGTACCAGTTTCAGTAAAACTTGCATCAAGAAGGAGTGTTGAGGGGCAGGTCATTTGCCATGTTAGGGTGCGTTTCTCCTGTTCCTCCAGATGCTCCTCAGAGCTCCTCTGCTCATAAAAATACACGACAAAGGACAGTAACAGGGAGGAGGTGGCTGCAAGAGGCTTATCCTGTGACTTGCAAATTGGTCATTTGCTTGGAATGTACAAAACCTGTGTTAATTTTTAAACTCAGTTTGCAGAAGAAAGCTACTTGTTTCCTAACCAGTGGAGGCCTTTGCTTTCATACACAAGAGAAACTTCGAAATTAACTGACTGTAGGCTTTGCTGCTGTTCTGCAACTTATCACAGCTTCCATTTTTGATGTTTCTCAAAATTAAAATGAGATATAAACTAAAAAAAACCCCATCTATTGTTAGATCTGGGTTTCAGTTCTAGTTTTGTCATCACATGGCTGAACACAAGAGCAATTTTAGAGATTATCAAGCTCATAAGATTAATTTGCAATCTAAGTGAGTTTGTGGACAGAATTAGTTTTTCCAGCATATGTAGCTGTAAGACCCCATGGCTAAATCTTAATTTTAGTTTTTCATTATATGCTACTCTTTCTCTTACTCAAGGTATTTCTTGTAAGTATGGAACTAGTGAGTTGGTAATTAATTTTTACATTAATGGAAAAGGAAAAGCTTGTCTTAGAATCTGCTAATGTTTGAAAATTTTGCAGTCTTTATTAAGAACTGTTTTTTTAATTTACTGTACTAAAAAGTGAATATTAGTGATACTATTTTGTTTTAATACTGAATAAAAAAGTAGAATTCACATGCAGGTGTAGAAAGCCAGAGTAAATATATGTGGTACCGTAACCCTAAGCATGTCTTAGAGCAAAACAATGTACGTGCTGAAAAAGGAGGTTGAAGCGAGCGAAGATTACTTTGAATGCATCAGTGATGAACATTTCTTGCAGCACTCCTTGATTACTTCAATGTGGAAAATTAAGAAGGTGAATAATGTCCTGTTAAAAACTATATTTGTAACTGAAAAGCAAGGAGGTGTTTTTAGATGAGGATGGAAAGATTCTGAACGTCACTAACTTTGCTGCAAAGGAAAAGAACGAAGAGAGTGATAACTAATATTAAAAGTTTTTGGAAGGTTATAAAGCAAGCTGTCCCAGCAGCAACTTTGTGGGATAACATTGAGCAGAATTTGGTGATTCGGTGATTACTTGCAATACACACATCGTCAGTGTCTTTGAGAAAACTTTAAGTATTCATACATCTCTGGATTTCTTTTTTTTAATACTTAAACTCCTGTATTAAAGTAGGAACTCTATTTCTTAAGATTTGTTTTCTGCTGCTGCACCACTTGCATCATAATTACTGTGGAAAAGATTGTGATATTGTGAAACTTATTTTTTCTATTGAGATCTCATTTTTATTCGAGTGAAAATATCTTATTCGTATGTGCGCTTTAGTAACATGAATATAACTGTCTATACTGAACAAAATGTGAGGAAGTATTTATCCTCAAGGATACTAGTTGAAGTTTTAGCCACGCAGCAGGAAGGTGAAAATCAGTCTTCTGGTAAACAATCACTTGGTGAATTAATACAAAAAAAAGTCTGTTTTCAGTCCAGTCTCAAGTGGGCAGGTATCTCCAGGCTGAATGACTTGTGGGTTGGCACTGTTTGCAGAGATCAGTACTTGCATGGGCAATGAGGGTGGACCGGTTTTCTCAAAAAGGCCGAGGAAATGTTTGCTAGAGAAACACAGGAGATTTTCTGTGGCTGCTGCTGGAAGAGCAGGCTTGTATTTTCTAGCACTTTCACCCGAATTTAGGAAAGAATGCAAAACTCTCCCTGATGTGAAATACTAAGTCCCCAAGGCCTCCTTCCACAACCATCGCTGTCTGAAGAGTCCTGTGGATTTCAGACCCGGTATCACAAAGGGTTGCAGGCTCTGCTGCTTGATGATCTCTGAAACGGAATTTTTTTCCTTCTGAAATGCCATACTGTATACTTAAAATGGATAAGAATTACTGGGCCATCGCTGAAACAAGAAATTTGATACACTTACCAACACTTATTGCTGTCTTAATTCCTCACTCTGCAATATATTAAAGCACAAGTATACCGCTAGATGTGTTGCATTATAGTCCATGGAAATACGGGTAGTATCTTGTTAGACACAGTAATATAAAATACATATTTATATATTAAAATAAATGACATTTCAGACTTAAACTAATCATATTGCATGGGCAAAAAGGAAGAAGCTGCTGTATAAATGAAAGAATAATCCTTTTTTTTTTTTAACTTAATGGTAGTAGTTGTCATTACAAAAAAAAAAAAAAAGGTATAAAGTATGATTTTGGGAACAGGAAAAAGATCCTGAGGATTTGTAACTTTAAATGCCAAAAGAAGAAAAAATCCCCAAACCTACCTTTCATTTATTTGTATTTGAACTGTTATAATAAAGTAATTTTTACTTTTCTGTCAAAATAAGCAGGGAAGGTTGTTTTCTGTTGGATGAAATCCCCCAGATATTTAAAGTTCAGCAACACATACAACACATAATCCATTTTTCTTGATGCTGCAGGTCTTTCTAGCAAATATGTTTTCTGCTTCCAGTTTCTATGTGATCTAATATCTACGATGGTATTTTTTTAAGGTTTGATGTGTTGAATAGTCCCATTTTGATGTATTTATTAGTGGTTTTGCAATAAGATGTAGCTGTGCACTTACAGATGCTGCAGCTGATGTGAAGGTGGGTGGCATTGCTGAGCCTGGAAAGACTTCCAGCTCTTCCAGGGATGCAGGAGAATGGGACAAGATTATTACTGAGTAGCAGAAATGCAAAGTAATAGAGCAAAGTTATGGGAGACGAGTTGGAAACTCCTCAATTAGCTGTGTTGGATAAAAATAGAGATAAATGAGTTCTTTGGCTACTGGGAAGCTGATGGTAAACTGTGACTGTGATTCAGCTGTGACTGATTTTAGGCGCAGTAGGCACGTTATTTGCAGTAGAGACATCAATGTTATTTTAATAGCCCTTGTTAAGATCTCATTTTGAGCATATGGTCACCTGTGTTCACACAGATAAAAGAAAACAGGAGCCATGCAAATGAGAGTGAGTGGGATGATGAAGGGAGCAGAGATTGTGTCTTGTACGTGCCAGGAAAGGACTTGAGTACATTTATCCTGGCAAAATATGGGAAGGGATTTGGTAACTCTTTTCAAAAATTATTTCACAAGGAAATATGAGGGACAAAAATTATACAAGTTAAAGCACAATATAAGTATAAATAAATTTCTACAAGTAGATTCCAAATACATTGGGGCTGGAAGTTTATCTGACTTTCTAACCATTTGGGGGATGGAGCTGTAGCGTAAGCTTACAAGCACATCTTTGGAGTTGGGGAACCAGAACTATTTTTTCATTTTCTGCTTTATGTTTATTAATTGTCAAGGTAAAGGCAGCCCTAGTCTGTGACTGAAGTTTTTCAGGTGCTCATTGCTATCTGTTGGAGGTTGCAGGGAAGCTGAAACACTGATCTTTGTAATACTCTGTGCAGCGCGTTTACACTGAATGGATCTCAAGCCTCAAAGTGTCCAAGGTGGCCTGTGGGAGCCCCTGTTTGTCAGTGGGTGTTTATTCTGCACATCCCTCCCTGTCCCCAGAGTCCCCAAAGCGTGAGTTTCTCCACGTAGGCAGAAGCAGGATGTTGGGTGGGTTGTAATGAAAAACCTCAGGTGCCTAAGTGGTATGTGTCTCTTATCTTCTTGTACTCACTGCTGGTTGAAATAATTTGCCTCAGTCCAACCAGCGTTGTTGAAGAGGAATGAGAGGATTTGGATCAGCTGAATATTTTCACCAAGCAATTCTTCCATTCTTTCATATTCAGATGAGCCATAATGTGCAGGATATTGAGAAACATTTAATGTGTAGCAGAAGTGGTTGTCAGCAATAATCCTTTAAAATGTTGTGGACTGGCAGCTTATTAGAACTAGATTTATCTAGTACAATTCTGTAGTCATGTGCCTCTTCTGGTTTGAAGATGGCTTCTATAAAGTGCCATTATTTCCTGTGGCTTACCTGAAAAAATGAAGTGGAAGGAAATTAGTTAGTTTTCTAAGTGCTGATACTTCTCAGCAAACCCAGTTTTTCCATTGAAAACATCTGCAAGTCTAGATATTGATTTGAATGTTACAAAGATCTGTGTAAAAAAGAATACTATCTGCTCTCTATTAGCAAGTTTGCATTTTCAGCCACTTTTAATAATGGAATATGTGTCTTCTGGAATGTGCTACTGAATACATGTGAAAGATGCAAAATACATGGATTAAGCTGTCAATTTTCCAATAAAATAATAGCATGGCTGAGGGTTGATATGAGTGGTATATACTTCAGTTACTATCTGAGCGTTTAATTATACAATTTCATACAGTTTGTAGGTAGCTTGTATTTAAAAATTAAAAATCACCACAATGTACTATTGTGTTGCATGAAACTGGAAAGAAAATAGCCAAAGTGAATGGTGTTTATGCTTTTTCCATTTTTCCTTTCCCTGCTTTTCTGTATCAGGAGCTGCTGAGATGGGTTGTGGATTGAATAAACTAGAGAAGCATGATGAAAAACGACCTGGTAATATCTATTCAACTTTGAAGAGGCCCCAGGTGGAAACCAAGATAGATGTTTGCTATGAATATCGATTCCTGGACTTCACGATGCTAAATGATGGTAAGTACACAATATTTTTCTTCAGATTTTTTTTTTTTTTTTTGTTCAAGTTAACATGATAATTGCTCCGTAATAGTTTTGGAGTGTGTGTAATAGTTAAGTTTTTAAAATGTCTTTAGTTTCTTTAAGTAAATGCCTTCTGTTGAGTTGTAATGCTGACATGCAGAGATTTTATTGAGAATTTTCTGTAAATTTTAACCTTAGAGCTAGTTGTAGATTCTCAGATTTTTGGTTCTTTTACTGTCCCTCCCTCCCTGCTTTTTACTTTTTTTCTCCTTACTCTAATGTGGATTTTTTTGTTTCCTTAATTTGCATTATCCAGGTTTCATGTGGTAAAGCGATTCAGGTCTGTCAGATCATATACTCTGCTGCTCTTTTTTCTTTCTCCCCTTCTGCTCTCTGTGCTCCCTCAGGAGTATTTTGATAGGTTAAAGTTAGTGTTTTCAGTTTTGCTAACTTAACTTAAATAACTCAGGTGGTTACAAATACTTACAGGTGCACCCGTGTGGGTGGAAACAGGATAATGAGAGACACTGAAGATCTAAAACATCAAAGGGGTGAAAGTCCAGTCTCATGCAATTTTTACCTTTTTTTTCTTTTCTGTCTGAAATAGTCTTGCTTTAATTCACATGACAATCCACAGATACTCCATTTCTTTCCTTCCTGATTGACATCAAGCATCTCTGCCAGTATTGCTCACACCATCGCCTGTGCCCTTTTTCACTTCAAAATTAGCCTGTTCTACAAGCAATTACTCCTTACACCATTTGGAAATCTGAAGCTTGAGCAGAAGGCTGGGACCTGCTTCTTGCTATATATAAAACAACACACTACCAAAATCTGTTATAGCTGGCTGGCAGGATGCCAGGCAGAGCCTCTGTGCTTTTGCCCTGTAGTGTGCTGCTGCTTCTCTTGTTTTGCAGGTCAGGTCAAAGGAAAAGCCAAAGCGGTACGTCTCTCACTGTGTGAGACAGAGCTGCTGGTACGTTGCTTGGTGTGACACTTGTAGTGCAGTTCAGTCTGCACAGAGTAATGTGAATTTGTTGTTTTTTAAAACTTGCTGCAAATGAACTTGAACTTGGAAAAAAGGTGGAGGTTTGGAATAGGTGGTTGGACAGGAGTGTGCTTTTGTAGGCAATGTGGGAGCTGAGAAATCTTGTCTTTGCAGACTTTTCTTAGTGCTTATATCCTGTATTTGTGGATTCTTACGTTTTCTGTTACACTAATTGGGATGCACTGCAGTTATTTTGAACACCAGACAAAAGGGAGAGGAATTTTTCTTGTGTTTATGTATTGCAGTTGTTTCTACATTTATGTACTTTTATTTCAAAGTGGACTGTTTACGTCCTTTGATAGTTTGACAACTTTTACTAAGATATATTGCTCATTGTGTCATCAGTGAAAATGAATTAATACTGAGGACACACTTTTATGGGCTTCTGTGGGATGCTTATCACTGTTCTGTCTCATTGCCTCATAAGCTTTAGTGTGTGCATTCTCCTGATACCTCATGAAGTCTCATCTTTGTCACTGTGTGGAGGAAGAATCAGTACATGGGATAGCCATGTGACTTGCCTCAGGCACAGAGGATGTCTGGCACAGAGCAAAAAATTAAACCCAGACTTTCCAAGTCTGATTAAATGGATAGGTTTGTTGTAAAGCATACTTGTACATTTTTCTTACTCATCGTAGAATATTTTATTATGACTTTAGGAGACATGGTTTTAAAGAGACTGTGAGTAGAAGTACTTTTATAAAATTCTTTGGCTTGCCAAAGAGTGTAAGCTATCCAGCACCAATTGAGTTCAGCTTTGGCGTGTTTTATTCCTATCACTCTGATCTCTGAAGAAGCCAGTGGATAGGCAGATGAGGAGGGGATGGAGCTGTTGCTCCTGCTGTCTTTCTGTAGTATCACCCCATAGTGTGCTCCCAGGATTGGCAGGGCAACAGCTTCTGGTTACGCAGCTCCCTCCGTATTCATGTAATTGGCTGTATGAAGGCTCCTGTCTCACTACCTAGTGTTACAGCATTCCAGTTTTTTCTCAATGGTGACAGCGTCACTGGTTCATTTATATTTTTGCTCAGAAGTAATCTCTGCAGATAACCAGAGTTAACAATGAGTGTTTCACCTGTGCCTGTGTGGATTCAGAAGCTTCTAAAAATGAAGTGCTCACCGCTGTGTAAAAAGAACATTTGGATTGTGAAGTCTGTCTTCTGTGAATCTACTTTAGCCCTTTCAGTGTGTATATATACCGTGACATCATTTTTTCCACAGGTTTTCTGCTTCATTGGGTTTTTAGAATAGCCATGCTAAATTATGAGTGGCTGCTGTGTATTTTATTGTATCCTTATTCTAGGCCTTGTTTACAACAGTAATGAGCTTGGCTATGAAGACAGGTACTTATTTTTCTCTGGGGCTTTTCTATAATGTTTACTGCTCTGATAACTGTATCTCTCACAAGTGTTTAGTCTTAACGGTGAGAAGGATGAGATTATCTCCATGTTGCAAGTGGGAGCTAATACACAGATTACTGCCAGAAGTTTTCCAAGTCCTTAGCATTTCTTTGCATATTTCAAAAGCAGCTCTTGTTGACTTTAGACATAAATGTGGATGCTGGTCATATTTGCAGTTAGAAACTGCATGTATTCCCAAATCTGATATCCAGATAATCAGAGATAACTTCCAGAATGTGGTGTATGTTTTAACTGCAGCTTCACAGGTGGCTTGGTGGACGTAAGTTTTCTGCAGCTATATGTAGGGAGATACTGCTCCCCTCTCTCGCCTCCTGTCAGCTCTGTGAACTGATTTAACTCATGGATCTGGCACAAGTCTTTTTGTTTGGTTATTCTCTGCCAGATCAGTGTCTTGTGGAGCAGTCTGAAGAATGCTGGAGCTGGTAGAAGTGATGGGAGTATGCAGACAGGAAAAGAAAAAGGACCTTCTTTAAATCAGCTCACACTGTTATGAACTCATTCCCTTAGAATCACTCTGTTGAAAACAGGGATAAAATACTGTCCTGCTGGTCATTTCTCTGCTGTCTTAGCCAGAAACTTAACTTTTCTTCCTTGCTGTGTTTGGTTACTGTTTACCTTCTGGCATACACAGCTGAAGGAATGTAAGGAAATAGGCCCCTTTATTATACATTTTAATTCCTTTCTGAACTTAAGCCTTGCTCTGCACTGAGGCAGATGTCCAGTGGAAAATAATGTTTGGTCACTTAAGTAAGTATTGTCTAAATAATGCATGGATGCGAAAGACAGAATTAAGGTTGCAATTGTAACTTTCATTCTGACGTTTCCCAGTGTTACAGAATTGACGTACTTGGAAGTAAAGTGCCTAGAGAAAGATTTCCCGAGCTTTCAAGGAAAGCAGGCTATGGAGAACCCATCAGTTTCCATTGTGTGCCACAACCCTGATAATCTGCATGGTTCTTCAGAATGAAAATGGTTCGATTTGCCACTGTCCTTCACTTCTTGAGCAGGTGTGATAATTGATAGTAGCACAGGGTTATCCTGTAGCATAGGCTGGTAGTTGAGGAGTAGGGAGCACTTTGAGGTGGGTATGCTTGTTTTGAATTGTTGGCTGTATATTGTCTGCTTATGAGACTTACCTTGTTTCTGCTAAGATGGCCTCTTCCAAGAAACCACTGTCTGTCTTCAGTGTTGTCCCTTGACAATGTCATCCTGTGCTCTATTCTTCAGTCATCTGTACTGTCCAAAAGCTTGTGGGCTGCTGCTCTCCCTCAGGTGGAATCACACCAGATGTCACCTGAACTAAATTGATAAAATCGTCACATATTTTTACTTGTCAAGAAGATATTAATAGGTTTGTAAAGTGGATGGCTCATTACTGGGTCAGTAAAATGCCAGAGGAGGTGCAGAGGAAGAGCAGGATCTTTCCGTTGTTGGCAGCAGCGAGCTGTTAGGTTGTCCTGACCGCAACATGTAGCTTCATTCCTGGTATGCTCATCCAGCTCCTGAACTCTACCCACCTTGCTGTCAGCTCATTCCTTCACTGAGTCAGTCTCACTTGTCATTGTACAGTCCAGTCCTGCGTCGTCTCTGTCTTCAGCCAGTTTCTTCTGACAGGTTTCTACCCTCAGTCGTTTCTGCTGCTGCTCCCCCTGAGTCATTCTGTCTCAGAGTCCTCATGCTCCCAGTGATGACGTGCAACAGGTGCAGGTAATGCCTCGGAGAGGGTGCACACTTTTTTAATAACTTACTCTCAGTATCTGTATCTGCAGTTTGAATGTACTTCTAGTTCTCTGCTGGCTAATCCTTGCTTCAGAGTTGCTCTGGAGAACGTGTGCTGACAAATTTAAAGCAACCATGTTTTCAACAGTGACTTCATGGGGCAAGCTGGTTTGTTTTGTTTTGGTATTTTGTTTGAAAGAGAAGTATTTCAATGATCTGCATTCCTTTCCTGCTCTTATCTGATATACTTATTTTGGAAAACTTCACAGATTGTACAGAAACTGAGCTACTCTTCTTCTTCATCCTTTATTTCTTTTCTTCCATCTCTTTTCAGTTATGATGACCTGAGAGAAACCGGGAATCTAATAGTTACTTATCTTTTCCCTTCTCAGAGTAGTGTAGCATTTTTTGGTATTTCAGGATTGGATTTTTTTTTTTTTTTAACTGACTTGAGTGGATTTTTTTTTTCTCCTTTGCTTTACATTCCTATAGTAATTCATTGGCCTGATGAGTTACGACAGGTTTTGGCCTTGAATAAAGTTGGCACGAAACATATGCTAGCCATGTGATGAGAATGAAATGGAGGTATAAATTTTTTTAAATGGGGAAAAGCTATACTCTGAACAGGCCATTTGTGCTGTAAAACCACTAAAATCCAGATGTTTTGACTGACAAAATGAAAAATAGCAATACTTCATATGTCCTAAAGAAGTTCTTAAGTTGTAATGTGAATACAAGGGTGTATGGTTTTTATGCTTATTGTCAAGAATTTCTCTCTTTAGTAAAAAAATCAAAATGAAGAAAATTATTTAAAAAGGAAAGGCATTAGTTACATTTCAACACTTCATTATTTTTTTGTGTAAGTGTAGTAAGTTTTGTTGTCTAAGGACATGTATTTTGCCAAGACAGTACTCCTAGGATAACAAATCTACTACACACATGAAACCTTCTGTAAGAACAAACCTTTAAACCTTACATTTGCAGGTGTTATTATTTGATTTAAGGCTAGTAAAAGCAATTGTTTTCCCATTGGTGAAGTTATTTAATTTCCTGGTTTGATTTCTGTAAGCAAAAGAACATAAATGAAATTAGCATTTGAGTTTTATATTTCCAGTTGACCAGTCTGTTACCACCATTTTGTCCTCAAGAGTGATGAAATAAAACTAGCAAGGTGAAATATTTTTAGGTTATTAATGTGATATGTTAGCCTGGACCAGACTGCCTGTAGATCGTGTACACCAGACTAAAACATTGCTTCAGTGGAGATTAGTATGTAACAGGTTCACAGCAGTTTCACAGCTGTAAGATGATGAGCAGAAGAGGCCCAATGGGTTACTTCTGCATAGCCCAGATTCTGCTAATGCTTCCCCTTCGTTTAAGCTTTGTCCATGTGCATATCCTATTCAACTTAGTTTGCTTATATGCACTTGAAAATATGCACACGATAAAAAGCATAGCATAAGGAGTTTGCTGGATCTGGGCTTCAGTCCTCTTCATTAATGCAGACATGAAAAAATGAAATTTTTTGGCTTCTCTTGGTATTTTATTTCAACTGAATTACAGTCTGTAGTAATATGTAACCCTTCAGGACTTGCCACTGTAAGTCACAGCAAAATGAAACATTCATGCTCTAGCAGTTTATAAAACTTATTTGTGTGTCTTGGGAAACTTGCAGTTTGACATAAAAGGAACATTCCATATGTTAGTAGTTTAATACATGCAATACATTACATCCTAAATGTAATTGCTTTAAAGACTTGTTAGGAATAATTTGAACTTCTTTACCATAGCTGGCTTTTTAATAAAGATGCATAACTTGAGTAAAATCTGTTAGACATACTCTAGCTTCTAAATACAAGCTTGGCTTTCCATAATTATTGTGTATAGATCTTGTGCACACATTCTCTCTTCTATATGTGTAAGCATACACATGAGTATCTGTACATCAATAATCTGTGTGCAATACAGACGCACACATATGCATCGTATATGTATTTATATTATTGAGAGGGGTAATTCACGAGGATATTAACATTCAATCTTTTACATTTTGATTTGTGGCTGCATTGTACAACAGAAAGTACAAAAAGCTTTATATAGTCACATCATGACTGTGACAGAACTGGGAACTGGTCTTGGGTAGTCCAGTGCTCTAGTGGCTAGATCATGGCCTTCAAAACACCCTTCTCACTGAATCTAAAGCAAGAAGCTGGTCAATGTTATGAAGTAAATTTCCTAGCCCATTTCTTAAGTTATACCTCATACTTTCAAATGGAAAAAAAAATTGGTGGTATTGCCTGTCTTCTCAAGATCAAACTGAACTACAGCACTACTATTTTGTGTTAGAATAATACATTATAGGCTACATGGAAGCTTAGATACAATATGGTCTCAAATATGTTAAGGAGCATGGGTATAATGTATTTTGAATTTATATTTTCAACTTGTGATTGGAAACACAGTTTTCTTTTAGATGCTTTTATGGAATCTCATCCCAAATACATCTAGCAATGTAATAGCTGCTTTTTCTACGTGTATGTAGTTGGGCAATGGGTATGTGTAAATGAAAAATGGACCAGGGAGGGAAGGGACATCTGCAGGATATTTTCTATTTATGCATGTTCCAGATAGTGAAAAAATATGGGTGCTGCAATAGTCATGTTTGTGATTAACTTTCCTAGTCTGTACCCACTCTTGAACTTTTGCCTTTGGCTTTGCACATTTTTCCAGTCTTTATGTGGTTTTCATCCTCCTGATGCTGTTGAAGAGCCAAGGAGCTGAACTTGGCGGTCTGCAAGGCTGGTAGATGGGCATTTCTGATGGAATGGTGAAATTCTTCAAGCCACAGAGGCCCAATGCTTGTAATCCTGTTTTCTCAGAAAAAAAAACTTCCCGATGTTTAACTGAAACAAGAGGTCATACAGTGGCTTGTAACTTTGAATAATAAATGCCTCATGGTCTTATTATGGCAGAGAAGTGATTAGGAGTCATCTCTGTAGTAATCTGCTTAGTCTTTTTGTGACTTGTTACTACAAATTCCTTGACATCAGCCAGATGAATGATTATATACAAAATCTATGCAATATTTTAATTTTAATGGCGTTCTTAATAATTTACTTTGTAAATAAGTGGTGGTGTTTGGCTAAAATCTCATGCAAATGAAAGGTTTAGAATTGGTTAATTCTGAGTGAAGGATACCACCTATGAGAGAACGCAGGAATTGTTGGCATCAGCTGCACTTGGCTGTGAGAAGTCACTTTTTGTAATCATACTGAAAAGAAAATGCTGAGTAGATGTACCTTGATTGTGTAGGGTTTTTTCTGTTTGCATTTATTTTTCTGATAGTTCTATATGAAGAATAAAGAGTCTCTAGTGTGGACATTTAGCTATTTCACATAACCTATAACTGTCTTGGTGGGTCAGACCCGAAGGTCCATATAGCTCAGCACTGGCTGGTATTGGGCTGTGCGAATCTTAAGCCAGTGGTGTGGTGCAAGGGAAGGAGACAGCCAGGTTGGAGCAGTTGCTTCTGGGGAGTTTACACTGCATTAAATACATTTTGAGGGTTTTACTTTGGAGAAGAGTTAGTATCCTCCTGTACACTGAACATCCTACTACATGTGGCCTAAAGCAACATGAAGGAAAAGTATCTGACAAATGTTTGCTTTCTGGCTTGCAAGCCCTTCTGGGAGCCACTTTAGGAGGTGCCATTTTGTCCCAATGTCTGTCTCATGCAGATGACTGTGGCTTGTCATTGCCTCTGCCAGTGATACTTGTAAAGGGGTTTCACAGGCAGAAACGAGTCTAATTTCTGTTCCTACTTTTGTTCCTGGTTTGTTTTCTCTTCCTGCTTTGTTTTCTGTTCCTACTTTTTCATATGTGCTACCATTGCACCTACTGCCTGATGACTTCTCTTGACTTTCTTGCCACTGACAAAAGAAAGATGGAATTGAGGATGGAATGATGAGCATCCTCCTCTAGCTGTGGCAGCTACTGTGTGAGCACACTCCAGGAGAGCTGACTTCCTCCTGCTTCCTCCCTACTTTTATCTGAGGAGGAATGTATGGACTGTGTGTTACTTCCTTGAGTTTTCACTCTTCTGTGTGTTCTGCCTGAGATCACTGGAGGGTACTATGGCTGTGGGACACAAGGTTGGAGTGGTAGGGCTAGTGGTTGCCTCTCTATGCAGAGGATAGTGTGGTGGGTCAGAACTTGCTGTTATTGCAAGCTACTGCCATGACTTTGCCATCACTGGGTTAAATTTTGGGAGTCCAAACCTGCTCTCACGGGTGTGTCACCCTATGGAGTCCCATGATTGCTGTACCTGTTGGTTGGTGGCTAACGAGTTTGGGGAGGGAGGGCAAAATTTGCAGTGTCATGATCAGGGTTTGCAATGCCATCCTCCATACACTGTTCCAAACACTGCCCTTGCCGGAGAGGCACAGCAGTGCTCAGTGTCTAGTAGTGAGGAGATTCACTCTTCTCCTGGTGACATTTGACCATTTATCCCTTTTAAGTGGGCATAGTTACTTTGTCTCTTCCCTGACTCTCAGTGCCCGTTTTGACTTTTTCTTCCTGTTGGCAGATACCTTCGGCTGCTGGCTCAATGGCCCTCAGGAAACCTAGCATACTTAGGACTGAGTTAGGAAAGGCATAGCTGAAAAGTAGCAGCAGCACACCATGCAGGAAAAGGGAGTGTTGAGGGTGAATCTTGTGCCCTGCTCTTCTCAGAAGTGACAAAGGAAGAAGAACTGTGAAAAGGAAGAGTGATAAAGTCTGTCATTATGCTCCCTTGGCTTGGAGAGGAGAGACTTTTAAGGACAAGGAAGGGGCATAGTACAGGCTGATTAAGTCCTGCAGTGTGGAGATCAGCTCTCCCCTATTCTCAACAAGGAAACATGCATCTCTCTCTGGGAAGCATCTGTTCCTTCCCTGCTTTCTTTTTAGCTTGCAGAAGAAATGGCCTGCCAGTCCTGTTCCTAGGCTTTTGGCTGAAGCACCCCGTTCAGAGCAGGACCGTGCCCTGTCAGCTGCTTGATAGGCTGTCAACACTCAGCTGACATGTCAGCTCATATGAAGCTCCAAAGGGTCTTCATAGCCAGATTCCTTCAATCCTAGAAACCACTTCCACACTTTCCCACAAAATTGCAGCGATCAAGATGTCTGTCAGCCTTGTGATGAGCTGTAACATCCCTAGCCCAGGCTCCCTGTCACAGCTCTCCTGCTGCGGCACCCCAGAAAATGTGGACACTTTAGGCTTCTTGGCTGAAAAAGTAGAGTGGAAGGCACAGCTGCAGCTTAACAACAGTGGATCAGCAAAAGAGTTCAAGTAACACCTTTACCAGATTTCCTCTCAGAGAAGACCAACATGGCCCAAAAGTTATAAGGAAGTGAAAAGCAAAGGAGGGAAAGCGGGATCTGGAACTTCTCAGGCAGGGACTAAGATAGGGAAGAAGGGTGATGGAGTGCTGATAACAGCCTAGACCAGAAACATTTCCCAGTAGACTGCATGTCCAGAGGATTAACTGGGGCAAAAATGAAACAGCAGAGTCCAGCTTGGGCATCTGGCACTGCACCTACAGTCATGGGGAGAACTTGAGCAGCATGCACCCTGTTTGCAGGCTGCATGCTGAAATGGAGAGAAAAAGCTAATCTGTACCTAGTATCCTTCCAGTCAACACCCCTACCCCTAATACGATGTGACTCATCCATGCCGTGGGCTCTCTGCAGAAGATCACACTCGCGGCAGGATTATGTTCCTGCTGTACCCCTAAGGGGACAGATGACCAGGTGACTTTTCATGAGTGCAGAAGGGAAGGGCACTGCCGTCATGGCCTGTGCCACCCATTGCTATGTCTTCTAAAGAGATAGCACTACCCTGGCTTGGACTTGTGCTGTTGTAGGTCATGGGCATGGTGATGCCAAGCATTGTGTGTAGTGCTGTTGTTGTGATGTCAGCCACTGCTTTCCCTTGTGTTCGGACAGGAAAGGGGCTTGACAGCAGCATCTCACTGTGTCTGGAAGCTTAAGAGGGCTGTGTTAGTGTGACAGTTCATATGCTCTGCTCACTTTGTTGCCAGGATATATGTGGGCACTCATGCACGTAGGGAAGAGAGACAAGGTCTTCAGAAAGGAGGAGACATCAAGAGAAACTAGAGGAGATAAAATAGAGAAAGAATATCAAGGGGCAGAAGGAGCTGAACGCACTAACTTAAAAACCTTGAGGATGATGGGTGACAGTAAAAATGGAGGGACAGATATAATTTGACTTGTTAAGTAGGAAGAGAGGACATGGCATTGCGTGAGTTTTCAGTGTTTTGGGAGCCTTCCATTGCCGGAGGTGTGCCTTTTGTTATGTTGATACCAATGAAGCCCAGCAGGGACTGCAGCTGTCATTCTGACAAGATTTGCTATCGAGTTCTGCCTGAATAAAACCCATGGTATCGTGCATAGGCAGGGACATAGTCTTGTACTGAAGAAGATAACTTACATTTCTGGGTTCAGATCCCTTTTGGGTCTTTCACGACAACTTGAATCTGAAAGTGACATGAAAAACCTCATTTTCTTTGCCCTGTTCTGTAAATAGGTAGAATTGTTGCTTTAGCAAAAAGCATAATTGTGACTGCAATTTAAATTAAAAGTCGTTTTGTGTGTGAATGTCTGACCTGCGTTTTCTTTACCTTCACTTCACATAGAGAGACGCACTGATCCTGTGGCCATGGTAGTGCATCATCTACACAAGACCTTTGTTTCTGTTTTGTTTTTCAATGCCCGTATGTATGTGCGCAAGTGACAGGTAGCCTAATAAGTATTCTGTCTGTACAAGATGTAAATGTACTGCAAAGCAAAATCTCAAATTGGGCCTGGTGTAATGCACCTTTTTGCATTAGGTCTCAGTTTAATGCTGCATTCCAGGTGCTTCTGACACCTGCTTGCTGGTTCGTGGCCAGTCTGCAGCAATTTCAGAACTCTTCAGTGCAATTTCTTGGTGATTGAACTTTACTGCCTTATAGCCATAACATATTACAGCACTGGTAACAATTGATCTGGGCCTCCGGATTGTGGCCTTCTCTTTACATGATGAGACAGTCTGGAAAGATGTTGATCCCTCATGTGGAGCACAAGAACTTAGTACCATTTGCTGAGTGCTAGTCTTGCTTCTAGTTCCAGAGCTAGCTCCTTTGATACTTGTTCAGGTATTTTGGCAAAACCCTCGCATGTGTTATGTATTTTTGCCCTGTATCTTAAACACTAAACTGCAAGTCTGAGTGACTTCATCTTATTGCAGTCATACAAATATGTGATATCCTGAACTTAAGAGGAGTCCAGGTGACATAATTACTGCATGAAATTCACCTTACTTTCTGTAATATAACTTACACACCCAGCAAACTCTTGGTTTGTGTGCAGTCATGCTTTTGCAAATTATTTTGTACTTGTGACACGCTGTGCTGTATGAAAAACTTAGGATCAGCAGCAGTGTGAGGGGATTTCCCAGACATGAGGTGGCATATGAGAAATTTCAGCTGAGTCTAATGCTTACTCAGCTGCTGTAGGTAACTGGGATGGCTATTACTGGTAAATGTTAACCCGTGCATTGTAAAAAGGTCTTCTACAGGAACTGCAAGTGTAAGGCTTTTTGACTAATAGGTTTTTGCGAACCCTGCTTACTTCATATAAATGGAGCTCTATTTAGTTGAAATTGTAAAGAACTCTCAGCTTCCTTCCTTTCCTTCTCCCTCCAAGTAATGATCCTCTCAACTTGAGTCTTGCCCTGATTAGCTACAGATTCTTCTTGAAAGAAACAGTCCTTTCAAGAGGAAGAGAATCTCATTAAGGCTTTGCTGTGAGCTGCAGCTCTTGATCAACACACGAAAGACAAGCTTGACAGTCATGAGGTGAGTTAAGAACTGCAAAAATATTACCTGTCTCTGTTAAACAGTCATCAGTTGAAAGAGTTCATCTCAGTCTGATAGTACGCAAAAGCCTCTGTATTATGTGGCACATAAAAAATTAAAGACCTCAAGGATGTGAAAAGTCCTGAAGATGCCATGTGTTTCCAAATGAATTGATAAAAGGCCTTAAATCTGAAAGAGAATGAGGTATGAGATTTACAAATAAATAGATGGAATTTTGAGAAAGTTAGAGATAAGCCAAGACATGGTTACTGGTGAAATATAAATAAACAGCAGTGTACTGCTGTAGTTCCTCTATTGGTATTCTTTTATTTGAACAATTGTTTCCTGAATTTCTTAATAACAACTGATAGAAGAATTGACAAATAGTGTTAAATTGCATGGGTTAATTCACTAGTAATTATTGTACAGATTATTAGTAAGCAAAAAAAAATTAGCATCTACTTTTATCTCAAATCACAAAACAAAAGAACAAAAAGAGAGTGACAGAATAAATGGTCTTTTGTTAAGTTATTGTCTCATAAAGTTTGGAACTGTGTCAGAATCGCTTTTTTGTTTTGTTTTGCTTTTGTTGTTTATTTACTAAGGAATGCTCAGCTCAAATGCAGCATCTGTCTTTCTCTGCAGTCCTCTTTCTTGCCGATTTTTTTCCAGCTGGGTTGAATGCCTTGATGAAGCCTTTCAAATGATCAAATAGATAAAATTGTACATATTCTGGGGGATTATTTTCATTGTTCTTCACCACATGTTCATTGAATAAAATACTTTACAATTGTAAGACTTTGTTGTCAAGCTGCACTCTTGCACTACTTGTTAGCTTTGTTGTTTGTTTAGTTTTTTTATTATAGTAAATTTTGGGGAAAAAATGGTCAGCTCATCAACAGATACTTCCAGGGAACCCTTCCAGGACCATTGGTGGCAACTCAGACTATTTTATCAGTGATATTTCATTATTAACCAGCAGCAGGTCTGCCCTTCTTGACATAAAAGGGCTTAAAAATGATTCTGTTTTGCAGAATATGCTTGGTAATGAAGGGAAGTGAAAGTGTCTTGAACGTGGGCTGTCATATGATTAGAACTTAGAGCCGTATGAGGCTTCTCGTGACCTCTCTTTGGGTTGTTTTATTAGGAACACTGAGAAAAGAGTATTAGCCAAGGCATAGAGACAGTGTGCTTTGCACGCTTTCACGGGTTTGCTCCTGAGGTACTGGCTGTGCTGGTAGTGGCTGACGAGTAATAGTGAACAGTTCTGTTGTTGTATGCTGACTGTGAATACGCATTGTTATACACCACTATGCCACCTATAAAGTTTATTTTATATTCCTTGTAAAGAGAAGTAAGAACTTGACCTGTTTATTTGCTTCAGTATTTTATTATTTAATCAGTGAGAATGTGCATTAATGCAACTAATTTTTTGATGTCACTAACCCAAAAGGGGTCCTATCCAGGGGGTAAGGAAAGGCTTAGATCTTAAAATTGTCTGCATAATGCTTTTTAATTACCACCTTCATACTATGAAAGGATTCCATCCCTGTTGGACGGTACATCTGTTACATCTTTATTGCATATACTTACTACTTTGGAGTTAGATTGTAATTACTTCATTAACTCATTCTTTGGCAGCTTTGAAGGTAAACTTTGCTTCTTGCCTTTTCATTTCCGATAAATGTTTTAGATGCAGCACTTTTTCTGACAGAACTCCACTGAGAAATAAAGGTAAAATGATTCCTTCTCAGAAACAACTGGAGAAATATTCTGCTACTCTTTCCAAACAAAATTGCAAAACCCACCCTTTTATTGCAAAATAAAAAAAAAATTATAATTTGACTTTGATCATTCCATTCTAATGATGCTTGAATTTGTAGCCATTTTCCCATGACCCATATTAAACAATAGATTTGCATGCTATCAGTATTACTGTGTGGGAATTCTTCACTTGAAAACAGAAACCGGCCACATTTTTCTGAAACAAGAGAGTAGGAGTTCAGATTCTGGAGAGTGACAGGAAAATTTGCTCTAAGCAAAAAAAAGCCGGGTTTTTTGCCAAGAAAAACTTTTTTCTTTACTAAATCCATCACCCATGCTCTAGCAGACTTGCTTAAAAAAACAAAACAGTACTTTTGGGAAGTGCTTTGTTAACTTTTAACAGCCTTTTCCACTACTCTTTGGCTTTCTATCAAGCTTTCTTGCCAAGTTCAAGTGATGTGGTGTGTTTGGCAGTGACATACTTCTTTTAGGTGCCAGTGGCGAACCATTGCTTGCTAGTCGTTTTCAGTATTCTCTGAAAGCCTCATCGCTGTTAAATACACTGTTAGAGGTGTTACAGAAGGCAATATCCCATATTACATTTTTCAGGATTTTATTTTCATGTCCTTATTTTTGAAGGATTTTTTTTTTTTTCAGAAGATTTGGAGGTGTTAGTGTGATGGGTTTTTCTGTTTTGTTTCTGAACTGGTTTCCTAGGGAAACGAGAGTTAAAAAAGGCTCACAGTCTGTCTGTCTCATTCCTCCAAATAATTATAACTGGACTATTTCAAACCAATTTGCTAGAAATTTTTAAAGACAATTAGGCTGCTCCTAATTTTGTGAAAGCTGGCAGTTGGTTAGAAGACAGATCTGCGTTGACCAGGGGAAGGTGAGGAGAATTAAGCCACGCGCACTCTCCTCAGTGACAGCTTGCTGGCCAGCGAGCCAGTGCATTGCTCCAACGTAGCCACAGAATCGCTGTTTCTCATCAGTTTGAGGAATCCAAGGGGTGGGAAGAAAAGAGAAGAAGGGAAATTTGAGGCTGTGGCAGCAGTGAGGTTGGAGAACAAAAGCCTCATGAGTGGGAATCACTCTTCATTAGCTATGCTAATGGAAAAAAAAACTTGAGTAGACATTTGTATAATAGCACTATATATAGTGATACAGGTCGCAGAAAGTCAGCAAAACGTGTTTTATCTAGTGCTGATTTTAATCAGATCTTTAACCAGCTTTGTGTACCAACAGGGTTGGCAAATCCAATAACATATTGACTGTAACGCAGGTCCTCTTTCATATAGCTGTAACTCCTCTACCTCATTTCTAAAGGATGTAATTGCCTAATTTGTTGAAAAGTAACTGAGCAATTTGGTGGTTCTAGCTTTATATCTTCTGGAATTAGTTTTAATTTATGTGGTCATTCTAAAAATCATAGATGGGGTAATACATTACTCTTACACACGCCAAATTAATCAGGAACCGTTGGGGAAATTGCTTGATAGGGATTACTGCCACCTTGTATTCTTGTACGTTCCCATGCAAGTCTTTGCACCTTAGGTATAGAATCATAGAGAGAGTTTCCTGTGGCAGTTTATAAAAGTGAGGATTTGGATCACAAGATCTTCATCTTCAGGCCCGTTTTGCTGCAAATACCAGAAAAGCTTTACTTGCAACTTGATTGCTCTGTTCAACGCTGTGGGCTAGCTGAGATCTCTAAGTACAGCTCAGTAGTGGATTTGAGAGTAAGTCTTGAGAGGGTGATATGGGGTCTGCTGCAACCGTAAAAATTACATTCTGCTTGTGTATAGACACCGACTCTTCCCATGAAATTCACATACCCTAACAGAGATATTCTTACGATTTGCAATGATAGGAATATATTCCCATTATTAATAGGGCTGAACAAAAAGTAGAAGTATGGGACAGGAGAGCTGAGAGGAATACTTTCTGGAGAATGTGTTGCATTTGGTTTTTCTTTGCAGTTCCTCAAGCAGGCAATTGGAAAGGAAGACAGATCTAATTTACTTTTTATTCATTTTAAAAACTTGGAGTTTTCCTGGAAAGTTTGGAGTTAGATGGATCAATTTTGTTTCTGCTTATGATCTACAAACTGTTGTGTATTCTGGATCTTGTATAGGTGCCCATGGAAGTGTTTGTCTTAGGATCACTACAGGGTAATATGTTTAAAAAAAATCCAAATGCATTATATCTCCCTTTCTTCTGAGTTTAATTTACTTGCCCCTGAATATGTCCTGTTTATATTGCCTTTCATCATGTACCATTCTCTGACACAACTTTCTTTTTCAAACATAACCAAACCTGAGGCCAAAATCTAATGATTGAGAATATACCTTCAAGTAACGCTGCTTGCTTAGTTATACAATACATGTTACATTTTTGGCTGCTTTAACATTTATTTAGCTTCGCCAGTAAAGCTGAAAACAATTTAACAGACATTTATGAAAAATTACAGGGTTTCCCAAATAGCGGAATTTGATTTAAAGGAGCACCGAAAGAACACTGGAAAGTTACATTCTATGTTATCTTCCAAATGAAAAACACACATAATTTGGGAATGTCTTCTCTTTATCTAAAAAACAAAATATTTCAAGACAAGAAAAAGATACAAAAGTGAAAGTCACTGTGATATGTCAGTGTTGTTCTAATTTAAAATATTAAGTGCTTAGTATGTACTGCTGCCTTTTGAAGAAAATAAATGTTATTGGTTGGTACAGTCAAGAAGTGAGAACATCTGAAATAGGATAATATATGGACTTTAGTGACAGGATTGGAAAAAAAATCCTTTTCTAGCTTTTAAAAAAATGAAGCAAACTTGGCACACAGTATCATCCTAAATAAGATTTTAGAAGACTGAAAACAGCTCTTACAACAGAAGGGGAAAATGCATGTGAAACACTGGAGATTTAAAGTGAAAAGAAACAGCAACCAGCAGGTAACATTTGAATAAAGCCTTCAAGCGTTCATAAAGCTATCTGTCCTTTCCTATGTATATACTGCAAAGTGCTATGTATGAAATATATACAGGCATGACCTGCCAAGAGGATTTTGGTTTCCCTGGAGACTGTCAGTTCTCTGTTGCACAGGTTGGCTCGGGGAATCAGAGCTATCTTGATAAATCCAAACCTTTCTTCCTGAGGTTATTGGATATGTCAGTGAATTTAGATCTTTATACTGAAGCCTGAATTTGTAAAATGCAAACTTTTAAATGTTCTCTCTAATTTCCAGTTATTTCTCCTGGTGTGTACTGATGACATGCAGCAATTATCTTACGAATTGGGGAAGAAGCCTCTTTCTTGTAATACTTTGATGGCAGTTTTATCTTCTTGTTTGTCTGAGTTCTGCCAAGTCTTTGATTTTAATCACAATTTTCAGTGTATCATGAAAAACATACATCAGATCATAGTGCATGTATTCAGCCACAGTAGCTACTGTTGACTTCTTTCTCCTCTCTTTTCCTTAAATGTTTTGAAATCCTCTTGACATTTTTCAGTTTGGAAACAAAGCCTCAATCAGATTTATACTTACTAACTATCTCGTGAATATGGAAAAAAATTCCTCATATAATGCATGTAACCTACTTTTTTCATCTGTACTTGATTAAGAATAAAAACAGTAATCTCAAGGTTATTCTCAGTTGGTTTGGATGGAAATATGTAGATTGATATACAAACCTTTCTGCTTTTTAACTCCTTGAAGAGTCAGCACATCTAGCATTTTATTGACAATAGGATATAGTGATTTGGAAAGCTTAGAAATGCTACAAATTCCGTTTCAGAGGATATTTTTATCATCTAGCAATAAAATGAATAAATTCTGCATAATTTGGAATGTATTAAAGTAGGCCTTTTTTTGTACTCATCTGAGGATATTTTCTATGCTTTTTACAGTTCTTTTACTGTGGTCCAAGTTTGCTTGTTGTAAAATTTGCAAAGAATCCGGTGTTACTTCTTTGTTATATTCTGCAGTTCTAAAATCTGAAGTGAATATTTGCCAGAAATATGGAAAGAACATCAAGGTGAAGTATTAAACAGAGAGGAGAAGAGGTAAGGGAAAAAGGGAGGGTTATACCAAGAAGAAAAGACGTGTATTAAAAATTATGAGAGGGAGAGAATGAGAAAATTCAGTAGGCTGCAGGGTTAGCTGTGAAACTTGCTACTGTTAATTTGTATTGCTGCTAAGAAAAATGACGAGCACATTAACTAGAGAGGGGTCAAAGCAAAAAAGAGGGCATCAGCCCTCCAAATGTTATGATGCCACCAACTTCTAGGATACCAGAAGATCTTTTCAGTAAGTTTTACTTTTTTTCTTTTCTCCTTGGGTACCCCCTCCTACCTTCCCTTTTAAAGTATTTGATTACTGGCTACTTGCAGTGAGAGGACATAACTTGCTGCACCACTGGTGGAAATAATGGGAAGTCCTATTTCACAGCTTCCTAAGCTGTTAAAATGAACAGCATTCAGTGTTTGACTTTGGCAGCTGAAGTACTGCCATCAGGAGATTAACTTGGTGTCTAAAGGCTTTAGGGCAAGGAACTAGTACTTTTCTGAGAGTTGGAAATAGATGTGGATTAACATTCTGGCCCTTCCTGTAGTCAGAATTAACCCCTTCTCTCCTCTGTAATTCAATATAATATTTGCCTCTTGGAGCTTACAAAGATAACAAGTCTGTATGAATAAAATACTGCAACTTTGAACACTTTCTCCGTTTGGTTAGACATAATTGGATCTGTGAAATGTAAATTACCTGTCTTTGTTGTCTCTGTGTTTGGTCTGCATCAGTTTAGGAAGTAGAACCAAGCAGGAGGGAGGGACAAATAAAAAAAATATAATTTCAAAGAACTGCTCAAGTACAGAAGGAATAGGATTTGGTTCTTTTTTCTGTGTGCAGTTTAAATGAGAAGTCTCTCCCTTTTTTCTTCTTCCTTCATTTTGGTTTTTGTACAGTCATTAACCCTTCTTGCATCTAGTAGGTTGTCTTAATTTTGCCCATTTTGCATCATTCTGCATAATTCTGCCCACAAGAAAATATGTAAGCTATGAGTCATTTAAGAAGTGCTTGCCAATTTATTTAGGTGACTAAACTTCTGTTTAGTGGGGTTTTTTTTCACTTAGTGGAGGTGATAGGCGGGCATTTCCTTTTTTTTTTTCTGAAACACCAGAAATGAAATCATCCCATGTATTATCACATCATACTTGTGGCAAATGTACCCGGTTCTTAAGATATTTATCTTATGCTTGCAAGATACAGAAACAAAACTTTGACTGGACAGCAAACAAGATAACTCAAAGATGAGATTAGACAACACAATTGATTAGACAAAGTTGTCTAATCTCATTGCATCTCTGAGTTACTGTAGTGCTTTCTTGGTTTGACTAATGCACGTCTCTACTATTTCCTAAAGGAAAAAAAAAAGAATGTTGGTGTATGTCTGTGTGTGTGTACATATATGTATATGCACAAATATATGTATGCATACATATATACACGCAGATCTATATACACATTTATATACATACATACTTTCAAAGGGTATATATACAATTTCATACTCTTCTATGGTTTTTCCCCTCTCTACCTTCTTAAGATACAGTGCTTTGCTTTTGAATATTTTAAAGTTTTATTATTGCATTTTCACTAAAAGTAAACATCAGTTTATTGAACAGTCATCCTTCATTTGAAGTCTTGATTTATCTTCCATATTCATTTTTTCTTTATTTGATGGGGACATTTATTGTATTTACCTTGACGATTGAAAGAAAAACCACTGAGAATGTCATTTAGCATAACCAAAAAAACCAACATGATATATTAACAGCCAGTGTCTTGCCTCTGCTGATGGCCTGAAAAATAGTGCACCTGGACTGTCTATCTTGTCTTCAAAATTAAGGAACCTATATATACACCTCATGTAAGCTCAAGCTCTATTAGAAAGAAAAAGAGACTATAGTACAGCTTGTATAGTTGTTACTTGAAAAGCTTAAGCTTTTAACTCATTAATTTCTAGCATTAGTGTGTTTCAGGTAATTAAAGCTGTGTGATAGTTTCAGAAGCACCATATATTTTCTCCTAGGCTAGTCGTACTGCTTTAGCATTTTTTTGGTAGGTTTTAGTTCAGAAACAATTATTTGGCATTCACAAAACTCACCAGAAATCTGTTTACTGCTTTGTGTTCTTTAAGTTACATTATTAGGGGTTTGCCTTTATTTTCATTGGAAGTTCTCTGATTTTCTGATAGGTGATTGTTGTTGACATGAAAGTATTTGTGGGTTGAATGAGGAAAGAATAGTTATAGTTAAGTGAGAGTGACATGACTGCATTGTTTTGCCATGCAGTTTGTGCTGTGTGAGAGAGTTCCTTAGTGTTTGTAACAAAGAATTAAAATTTGCAGTACGTGCCTTAATATATTTTGTTCGAGATTGACACTGATTGGAAATAACCGTGTTCTCCCAGGGTCAGTCAATACGTGTTTTGATAATATTCGAGTAACAGTTTACTTTCTGTTTTCCAGAGTAACAAATTGGCCTTACCAAGCCTTAATAGTTGGAAAGGCTGATGATCTGGATTTCTTCAGCTGTTCCAAACCAACTGCTGAATAAGTCAGTGAAAAGTACAGAGAGGGAATCTTTTTCAGTCTATCCTGCATCATTAGACAAAAGCCAACACTTCCCAACAGATTTTTACCTTGCGCCTTCCTCCGGGTGAATTCTGATGTTCACCTGCCCCTCTGCATGGAGCTGTGGTACCATTCAGCCCTCAGGGCCTGCACAGATAAACCCAAGGACTTCGATAAACCAAAAAGACACCTGACAGGATGATCCTTCATTTAGCAGTCAGTGTTCAGCTTGTAGGAACTAGCTGCTTGGAGTGGCACTGGTTGGTTTGTGTATCCTAATTGTTGTGAGTGTGCACCTTCTGTCACTGCAATTGCACCTTCCAACAAGAAATCACAGTTCCAGTAATACAGATAATTCCAAAATTTTACGTGGAGTGAAAATTCACAGAACCACTGAAAAAATGCTGCTTGTTTAACCACTTTGATCATGTAAAACATGATGTAATCATGCATTACTTATATTTAAACTGCTGAACATTATCCAAATGAAAAACTTTGCTGCGTTTGACATATTCCTATGAAAGATTTTAATGTAAGTGAAAGTGCATCTTCTGACAGTAAACTTTCTAGTTAATTTTTTTTTGACTGGCCCTAATGCAAAGAAAATGGTTTACTCTACTAGAACTTAGTCTACTATAGATTTGATTTCTTTAAATTAAAGTTGCTGGAAAGGGATTAATATTAAATTAAGAAATAGCAATCCTCATACTAAATAGAGGAAGTGTACTTGCTTTGATATGCTTCAAAATCATCAGGCCTGTTATAAACAATCATAAACATGCTTGGGAAGTGCCCTGTGCGAAAGTATGGGAAATTTTCTGGACTCGGGCCAGATTTGTGTGCTTGCTCACACACATGCTCGGTGATATGCTCTCTTCCCACATTATGGTCTCCATTCATTGTTGCTATTTAGTTTCCAGCCAGCAGACATGCAATTACGACCACCTTGGTGGTCTGCATGAGGTACAACAGAGCGAGCTAATGCCATTTTCCATGAGGCAGTCACTAAAGGCAGGAGGTAAATAGCCAGATCTGTTATAAAGCCCTGCAGGATGTCGGTGGATGGTGTTGGGGTAATGACTGTATTACCATGTGACCATCATTTCGCTTGTACCTTGTTTTCATCTTACATGCTTGTTGCTATATCTCTTAAGGACCGCAGATTCGCTCTCCAGATTCTTTCAGGAGGTCTGCTACGTGCTCTGCAGAGTGCAGGAGGAAGGTCTGGGTGCTTTAGGAGGACAGCAGCAAAAAACTCATGCTGGGTAGGGAGCAGCGTGGAAGTAGCGAGTAGGAGTGACTAAGCGTGTAGTGTGCCTGAATGTTTGCTCCTTTCTAGCTCACAGGCAGAACCCTGCTCAGGGGTGACTACCTGTCTGTGAGCACACAGTGGGGAAACAGAGAACTGTGGTTGCCCTTGCAGCCCTTCTGTTGGCCACCTCCCTCTTCTGAGGGCTCTGTAAGCCCTGAGTTCTCCTGGGTTGGAGATGTGAGGACATTGTCCTCTTTGTGAGTCACCTGGAGCAGCTGTAGCTTTGCAGAAGGGCCTGCAAGGTTTGTGGTGCTGGAAGGAGGAGGTACGAGGAGGAGCACGAGTGACTGTAGCTCACTGGTTCTGGGTACCTCAAATGGGAATGGCTCACGGGAATCACCACGGGCTTGGGAACAGTCTCATCCTGAGCTTTAAAGAAGAAAGCAGTTACGACTGTATTTCGTGAAGGATCTGAGCCTGCTGATGTGTGTTAGGCCTGATCAAATAGGAGTATTGTCCTTGCGGCTACCAGGGAACTGAGTTGCTGCGTAGCTTAATAGCCTGAGTTTGGCGAGTTTGCTGATTTTCCTTTTTTTGTTTTAGAGCCCATTACACACCACATCTTGGGCATGTATTGGTGCTTTCTTCTGTACCCAGTGCTTTCTTCTGTACCCAGTATAGACAGCGCGTACGATTTATGTACACACCAATTTGATCTTCATTTTAATGCAAGGGAAAAAGACTTACTTAATGTTCCATAATAAATTGAGGAATGTTACTTTAAAAATGCAGATGAACATGAAAACTTCAAAAGGAAACAGAAACTAGTTTAAAGAGAGTCCAATATTTTTGTGGAACATTTTAATGTATAATGTGAACTGTCATTAAGGACTCCATCAGTCTTTGACAGCTGTGACTGGAATAAGCATAAGAACTTAATCAAGAAAACATGTTAAAGAATTGAGATCAAAAAATCCCAACATTTCAGTTGTTTTGTTGGAGTAAGCAAACTAAGTAAACACCTAACACAGGATAATAGAAATTTAGAGTAGAACTGGATGCTTGTCCTTTTAAATAAAGTATTAAGGATAAGCACTGAGAAACTAACCTACATTTGACCCTGAATTTGACCATTTCAGTAAAGAGAAATTAAATAAATGCCATTTTGGCATTTAACATTTTATTTTTCCTGGAGCATAGCTATCATTCAAGTAGAAAGAAATTAAAAAACAATAAAGTTTGGTTTAGCTTTGTCATAAATGTAACTAGCAGGAAGGGAAAATTGCTGCTTATCAAATAAAGTAGAGTTAAAAGCATCTGATTCTGTTGAGTACATATATTATATAAAGATGTACTGTGGTTGATGATTGTCTTTATTAAGCATGGGCTAATTGATGAGTCCATGCTTTATTTTATAAAGCATAATATGCCTTTCTTATTTTAAAATATGGGATTATAGCATCTCAAATCTATTGTTTTCCTGTAGAAAAATTAGCCTACTTGTTGTAGACAGTTGCTGTAACTGTCTTTTCTCTTAATATTTGGTCAGAATACATCTACCTACATCTACCACTTTAGCATGGACCATAGGGAAATTGTCAGAGGTTATATGAGATACTTCAATTTGAAGCTGGTCATTGGCTCTTTGATCTCAGTGGTAGCAGCCCTGGATGATCCATTGGGAGGGAAAGCAGAGCTCCTTAACTCAGGAGCAACCAGTTCTTCCCAATACCTGTCTCCGCAACCATCTTTCTCAGCCTGCTCTCAGTCCCTCAGGATCCCTATGGCAGACTGCACCACCTTCCTCTCTTTCCTATAAATTGCTTTTTGGAGCTGCAGAGATGACACCTTTCAAATATACGTGACTCAACCTGTAGATTTTTATGTCAACTCAATCCATTTATTGATTTTTCTGTGGCAAGATGGGGACAGTGTGAGTGTTTGGTCCGGTTTTTCCATTAGCAGCAAAGAATGCACAAGTCCCTAGACCCAGGAAAGTCACCTTATGGATATCAGATGTGTAACACAAACTTTCTTTTCTTTTTGAAGGATCTCTAAGCGGTAGTTTTCTGTATGTATCCAAGCATTTCTGGAAGTGTTTTCAGCTTCAATTATCAGTCAGGCAACAAACTAATTTGCCTGGTAATGAGTTCCAAAAGCAGCCAGCACTTCTATTCCACTTTCAGCCTTAGCAAAATTGAAAAACACAGCATCTGTCATTTACAAGTTTCTTACCCACTTGTCTAGATATAGACAGAATAAACAAAGGATTTTTTTGAGGTCAGGTTGTAAAGTGCAACAATAAATAAGGAAACATAGAGTAGAATATAAAATTTGGAGCTAACTGCATTTCAGGAGCAACATGGAGGCTGCTAAAAGAATTCAGTTTTATCTTTTGGCAAAGTAGAGGCTTATAATAAGCACTGGAGTTACATAAGATTTTATTTGGTTTTTCATTTGCTCTCATTTTACATAAGTCCCTGTCATACACAACTGAAAACTGAAAGAAAAAAAAAAAGCTAAAATTCACTAAGGGCAGGGACATTTGGCCAGTGTTAATTGTGGGGAAAAGAATTTCATTTTTTTTCCCGAAATGATGTAAACTGACATGGGATGTATAATAAGCATGAAGGAGCTTTTCCATTCTAAAAAGCAGTGATGAGGCTTGTGCTGGATCACAGTGGTGAGGCTTAGGTACTGTACTTGAAGAAAGATGTGGACCAATTGAAGAGATTCAGGAGAGAACCATCAAAAATCATTTAGAAATCTAGAAAACACAAGGGAACCGGAAACATTGAAAGGACCAAGTTTATATGATCTAAAGAAGATAAGATTAAGTCATGATGAGTGTTAGGAATTGTGAAGTGCTGATGTAGAAAAGAAATATTCTAGTGAGGAGGTAGCAATCCTGAATTTCAGAGAGGGAAGTTTAGGCCAGGTGCTAGGAAAAGGTTTTGAACAGTAAGAATAGAGAAGTACTAAACATGACTTATGGGGCATATGGAATCTCCATTACTAAAGGTTTTTAAAAATAGATGAGAAAAACTGAGAAATAGCTAAACTAGAACTGATCCTGCCTCTAGGTGATAGGATGGACTAGCTGAATGATCGCTTCCAGCTCTGTTTTCTATTACCTTTCTTTTTTAATCATCAAGTGTACATCCTAAGGCTCCAATTACATGCATTTTCACACTTTCCCCTCATGTTTAGCTTTCAGGAGGAAGTAATCACTCTCCCATGTTAATGATTAGACTTTCTACTAGTTTTACCAAGGCATCCTCAGAAGAATCCAGATACTAGGTTCATATGCAAGACAAGCATCACTTTTCATAGAGGATTGTTAAAAATTGGAGTACCATTACCAGAATTAACATTACTGATAGTGTCCAGTCATTCTATTGTATTCAAGTAAAACTCTCTTTTAGAAAGATATTCCAGCTTTCATATTCTTTGAATTAATTCAGCTATATACTGCATAGTCGAAAATTTTTGGATTCTCAAGAGGGAAAAAGTAGTTCCAACATCTGGGTTTCTTTCCCCATTTTGATCCCCAGTAGAGTCCAGCAGTAAGAGTAAGTTTTATTATTTATTATGCATTATTCATTGAGATATCTCTTTTTAAGACTCTGAAGTGATTTGTATGCTGTTGCAGAAGGTAGAGCCCTATTGTCTGTCAGTGTACACGTTGCTTGGATTTCTCATTTTATTTGCAAAAATAATAAAAATTCTGCATCTTACAGTTCTTGGTCAAAAAGTTCCATTTTTCTCTTCTGGAACCTGGTCTTATATGAAGAAAAAGCATACCAAGCACAGCTATTCTATTATTATTTAAATTATTCCTCTGTATTATTGGTTTTGAATATTTATTATTTTTTTGATAACCACTTTCATTATTCATAAAGGGTAGCCACACAGTTTGATGAAAAAAGCAGTGCAATGAAACCTTATTTTGCATAGCTGGCATCTTTCATACAAACTGTTCTCCACTGCTTTTTTTTTTTTAAAGGCCTGCAAGGTGCTGGGAAACCTCTGTTGTGTTTCTTGCAACATCCCCCTCCCTGTTGGTTTCAAGGGGAGAGGAAACCATCCAGCACCCCACCACCCTATATGCTTTAGCATGGTTAGGGATGAAATAATAAATATCCCCCAAGAGAGATTGAAATGAAGAGGCAAAGGTCAGGAAAGAAAGATGTCTTTTCACATAAGATATGAAAAACATATGAAGAATTACTGATGTAGAGAGAAAGAGAATTGAAGGTTGTTTTAGGTGATTTATGAGATTTCTCTTGAAGCCCACAAGACTCCAAGGAAATAAGGGCAATTGCTGTACTGACTGCAGTATCTGCATGTACGTTGAGTGTCTGACAGGAGTCAGCATGAAATGCTTCACAGGAAGGCATAAAACTCCACAGTAAGCAGATTGGGAAGGATTATTTTCGTGCACTAGGTCTCATTCTTATCTCTAATATGTATAGCTTTGCTTAAACCCTGAGGTATAAGGTTTAGCATCTATTCTAAAAGGTTTCTCATCACTACAGGTATGCATTGCTCTTAGCATTCTTGTTTAGACATATTGGTAGATATTTGGTCTCAACAGTATTTTGCATCAGTGATCTCTCAGACTGACAACACAGCTTTTGTGTAGGTGGATGCTTCTGTTTCTTGCTTTTGAATTTGACGTGTTCTACCTTCATTGACTATCCACTTTCTCTTGTTTTATCTTTTTGACTCGTGGCTCGCTCTCCTCAACTTGCATTACTATGAGAACTACTGAAACTTAGAATGTATTTTGACTGAATGCCTTGTTTTTATTAAACCCTCCACTTCATCTGTGCCAGACTGTATAGTGAACTTGGCATTTTAATTTATCTGACTTCTTGTTTAATTGCACCAGTCTCTTGTGTGATACAAGTCCTCCGCCAAGACAGCCTGCTTAAAATCTGAAATACAAAGTAGGCCTCAGGAAAGGTCAATTTTTGTGTTAATATTGTAGATCAGTGTGAAGCTTGCTTGACTCTGAAGAGCCTGGATTTTAAAAAACATGATAGTCTGGTGTAGGATTATTGACCAATTTATTTTTGTTTCCAGCTGAGTTGCCAGGATCATCTGCAATCAAGCTCTCCTCCTTGCATGATCTTCCAGCTCAGCTGCAAGAATTGTACCAGCAGGGCTTCGTCTTGGCTGCTGTCCACCCTTTCGTGCAACCAACTGATGAAAAAGAGAAAACTCCCCAGGAACAAATCTTCAGGGCTGTGCTTATCAAGAAAACAGAAAGGTAAAGCACTTCCAGTGAACTGGGATAAAAATAGACAATGTGATTTCCTGCTGAGTTTTGACCTACATCAGGAAATTATAGCAGAGTTTACTGTGCGAGACTTGATTTTTTTTTTTTTTTTTTGTGGGCTTGAATAGGCTTAACATGTTCTTCATGTTTACAATTCATCTGCAGTTTGACAGACGACTTGGAGAATAACAAGTTGAAATATGCTCTGTATTTTAGGATGTGTTGTCATGAGAGGCAAACAAACAAGCCCTAAGCCTGACAATTTGTGAGGATGATCCCATTGGTACCCTTTAAGAATTTATGAGATTAAGACAGAAGAAATGTTTGCTTAAAAAAGGCATATTTTGTGTTTAGATGGATATAGTTAATGCAATTAATTTGAGAACTGTAGTATTAATGCATACTTCTTAAATTTATCTGTAGACTTTAGGCCCTTCTTTCCTCTAAACAATTAATGTACTTTTAATTTTTCAGTCAGTGCAAACTCTTTAAATAAACAGTTGATTCTTCTGCTTTATTCAGTCTTGTAAAGAATTAAGAATTAAGTATTAAGAATATTTTACATAATCAAAGTCTGAACATGAATAAACAAACAGGAATACTGTTCTTTTATCTTTTAATGTGGCTTTGAAAGAAAAATCAATAAAATGTGCTGTTAAGTAGTCCAGAAATAAATGAAAATATGTATACTTAAAACATATTTATGCTTTTCAGTGATTTAAAACATAATTTAACATTATCTGACTACCCACAACTCTGCAGCGACCTGTGTTGCAGCCATTCTGTGCAGTTTTCCTACATCAGTTGCATTCCCCGGTCTGCCCCTTTTTACAGTGACCTGTACTGAAACCTGGGGGATGATTAAACCTCATTTGCTGATCCTAAGTCCCTCTCTTTGTGCTGATACTTCAAGGAAAGATGTAACTGTTCTAGTCGCCTCTTTAATACTAAAGTAAAACCACCATTCAATTTGCTATAGCCTGGTAATCAGTTGGTAGCAATGACAGACAGGGTCAAACTTCAGTCTGTGACCTAAGGAAAAAGTTTGGTATTGCTTTACCCAATATATGTAGACATTAGGTGTAGCAGGCAATTTTAGCTTCTAAAATAACTCTTAATTTACCTTGACTTGCTTTTAGTTTTGTTAATACAGAACTTCCTGCTGGCTTGCCTGATATTATTGTTTAAAGAATTTCCAGTTTTATGGTCAAAACATAAAATGTTTGGCTGAACAGTGGACTTCTTGAATAATACTGGGCTGACCTTGCCTGGTTTTGGGGCCTTGATTTCCCTGCCTATAAAATACTCTGCTGCAAATAATGAAAGTATTTACATGCATGAGTTTGCAGTGTTAAGCAAGCGCTTAAGCACTTCTGCTGGATTGGGGACCAAGGGTTCAGCATCTTCCAGGACAGAGCTGTGAAGACAAGTCAGGGAGAAGCAGCATCCTTCTTGGCAGAGTGACATGGTCTTCAAGCCAGAGCACTCAGTGCATCGCTGCTGTCTCGTACCGTATCCAGTAGTTTACATCTGTACAGAGTGATTGTGAAAGAGTACAAAATCTTAATAGCCTACTCACTCACTTGGGTGCCAGTGTTTCAGACACTTTAGACAGCTGTAAATGACTGTACAAAATTGAAGACAGTAGAGTCTTGAACCAATTATGTTTCCTTTTACATTCACACTCCATTTCTTTGCATTCCCTGATCTGTCATTTCTGACTGCCTAGGGAAGCAGAAGAGCCTTGGTGCAGTGGGAAGAAACCAGACAAATACCAGAAAGGGAAACTACATCAGTTTGGTGTTTCATGTAGTTTAAATGTTCCTGAGTTTGAGAGAAGCTGCTTCCATAGTGTGTGGGTGCAACGAATGTTTGCATTGCCAAGCGCAATGAATAGGGATGGGTGTTGCACAGATTTCAGATGACTGTGGCCTGCATAGAGACCAACTGTGCTTGAACCATGAGTTTATCCTACTCTACTAACAGCTGTGGGGGGAAGAAGAAGACATACTGTTAATGTTTTTAATTAACCTTTCTCTTTACACTCCTGATAAAGAATAAATTATACTTTTTTCACTGAGGATGGTCATCTCTCTGGGATCTATACGCTGTCTGAGTATAAAACAGTTGAACTCTTGGGTAGAAGTTGAGGTCTGCTTAGGATATTTGTTGATCAGATGAGCATTTATTTCTGCCCTAAGATTTTCGGAGTGTAAGTAGTCCAGCTACGGTTGTAGGATCACTAGTAACATCATTTATGCTGTGAAGTACAAAGTGGTCGCCTGCTATTTTCTCTAATGGTGATGCCAGGCATTCATAGGGAGCCAAGGAATGATAAAAAGCTCTGTGCTTTGGTGTGAGGCTCACCCTCAGGCTTCCTGGGCACTTTTCTGCAAAACACTTGAAGCTGTAGCTTCTTTCTTACTGCAGGTGTTTGACCATGGATGGCTCCAACACTATATGCTTCATCTGTCAGTTGTCTGCAAAATACCAGGTGTGGTTTTTCACCTTGCTATTTTTGTTGCTTGAATGGAACAGAAATGAAATTGTTGTATTTGTGCCATTTTGGTAGAGTAAGGTCAATTCTGTGTTTACAGAGACAGAACTGAATACATGAGTTACTCTTTAATCAGAGTTGCACCTTTAGATGTCAGTTTTGTGTTTTAAAGTGAATACTGTTGACTCACATTTTGAGGGCTTCGGCCTAGAGCACTGCCTCTCCAAAGGTAAGAGTCCATACTAGCTGCAGCAGATGATGTGCATCAGGAACTATGTGCTGCTGCTGTTGTTGAGATTGGCAGTGCCTTAATTTGTTCAAGAATAGAATGAAAAAAGTAGTGCTTAGATGTGTTATGCGTTAAAACTCATACAAAAACTCTCTATTAGGGTTACTCCTCCTATTTTGCCATTGTCCCAGAGTTTTAAAATACTTAGTGTGAATTTGCAATGTCATTGTGCATTTAAGGTGACTTTCAAAGTCACTGGAGTAGTTTTGTGTTTAATATGTACTGGTATCTCTGTGACTTCATTATCTTGGCTATCTAATCAGTTCTGGTAAATAAGGAAGTAGGAGTCACTCCTGCTCTAGGACATCTGAGGAAATGCATTCTTAGCATACGTGGAAGCCGTAAATGTTGAAAAGCAAGGTTTGTCCCTTTGAAATGTTAGGGAGATTACGAAAGTAAAGGACAGATTTATTTTTTTTTAAATCAACAATACAATTGTTTACACTGCAAAAAGTGTCATGTTCAGTTAAAGCAAATGAAGTAAATATAGGAGTGTTTAATTCTTTGGAGGCACTGAATATGAAGGTAGTCTACAGAGTAACTGAAGGGCTTTGCCATTGCTCTCATTAAATTTAATATAATAAATATTTCTGTAGCACCTAATTGCACTGTGCACGCTAACCAGTTGATTTGAGGTGGTTAGGAAGTTGAATAGAAAAGAGTTGTATAAAGGAATAATAACTTCAGTGCTCCTCTGAATACTTTCTCTCTCTCTCTCTCTCTTTCTCTCTCTAAATTTTAATGAACTTCTTAATTAAAAGCAATTGACTGGTTTACTGACTATGCTGATTTCTGAGATACTTGGGTTTCTCAGAGAAGGCATCTTGTAAAAAAAACGCACAAAGAAAAATCTTCAAGCCCAGCTTTTCGCAGGTTTTTTTTTTTTTCTGGATGTGGGGAAGGCCCCAGGTGTGAAGTGCAGCCCCTGGCCTGCTGGTTTGCATTGATTTCACACTTGAGAAAAAGTTGATTCACACTGATTTACACTTAAAGGCAAGAATCTCAGGAAAAGGGATATGTGATGGTACCCTGGAAAGCACAAATGTGTGACAATGTATTTCTCCTGGCAGAAGGGAGAGGGCAACATCTGTGCATTTGGGAAGTTCTGGCTAATCAAGATAAGGAGGGTAGTACGTATGTCACTTGCGTTCCCCCAAGGAACAGAGGTCGTTAGTTCTTCATATGTATGATAACCTTTCTCTTGGCCCTTTTATTTGCACACTCGCTAGTTTTTAATATCATAATATCTGTTTATTCCCTGCGAAGAAATCGCAAAGTCAGCCCCTGGACAAAATTGTAACAACACCATAGCACCAAGCTGCTTTAATTTGTTCCCAGCTCCCTGTAGTGTGACACTTCTACCTGATATCTGAAAGTTTCAAAATTCAGTGTCAATTAAAATGTTTTAATTTCCTTCTCTGAATAAGGTGCACCAGAAAGCAAGCTCCATTCTTTTCCACTAGGAAAGCCACATGATCCAGACTCATAAACTGTCTGCTTACAGTAGTGTTTACATGTTTGCAGATGCTCTGTTTCACCATAGTAGAGTGAAGCAGGAGATATAAATTGAATTCCAGAGAGGTCTTTCTATTTGTGGTTCCATCTATGTCTTAGGACATGCCCTCCTACAGGTTTTGCCTCAGATCAATAAAGCAATCAGCAAGGAAACACTGATATGCAGAAGTAGACTAAGTAGTATAATTTAAGAATAATTTTTTTAGAGTAGACTTCTATGTTTACCTCAAACAACTCTGCAGCTGTTTTCCCTTTCTGTAAAATAATGAGGTGTCAGGTGTGCCAGTGATATACTTGATGAGATGATTCTGATTCTATTTCTATAATTTCCCTATATCCATTAATCCTGATGAAATGCAAACTTTCATCACTTGGCCAAAAATAATTTTATTTATCTGCAAAGGAATTTGACAGACTGAGTTCAAAAGTTTAATAGGAAAGCAAGGTTTTTACAGTTCCTTTTTTTTTTTTTTTTTTTTTTTTTTGCTGGTATGCAATGTTAATTCCAAGTGATTTCAATTAATGGCGTCTTCTGAGATACAGCTAAATTTTTGTGTCCTCTGTGTCATTTAAAGTCTGGATTTGCAGAAAACGTAGAAAATGGATCTATAGAAAGTCTGGACTTATAGAAAATGTAATGTATGATGTAAATGCAAAAGACTGAAATGACTTAAACATGCAACGTGAAATGACTTAAACAAGAAAGTAGTCCTTGTGTTGTTTCTTTGATG
Organism: Ardeotis arabs; assembly: GCA_011801015.1. Taxonomy (NCBI): domain Eukaryota; kingdom Metazoa; phylum Chordata; class Aves; order Otidiformes; family Otididae; genus Ardeotis; species Ardeotis arabs. The sequence goes on from JAAGAY010133401.1 coordinate 83,129, forward strand.
CTATGTTTGCATTTCCAGTTGTCAGTGTCCACTTGGGTTTTGCTTACTTATGTTGACTGAAGGTTTCAGGCCACAAAGTCAGGGGAAATCCTGATTTTTCACACCTGAAAGACCAACTCTTTCACTCTGTCTTTTTCCAGTCATACTAAACTCCCCTGTTAATAGTAGTGAACAGCTCTTTCCATGAAAGGAAGAAAAACTGTATTATACCAAGAAACTAATGAAGTATGAAAAGATACAGTTATGTTGGGAAGAAGCAGTAGCCTCTGGAAGTGTTGTGCTTTGTGAAGTCCCGGTTTGATCTGCTGACAATTGAATTTACACGTTTGCCTTCTGAAGGCAAAAGAAAATGTTTCTAAAAACATCCAGACAATTCATCAAATTTCTGATTCTTAGCTATTTGACACCTCTAGCCCCAAAAAGCTTTTCTTCTATTCAAGCTTTTTTGATAGGCGTTTGAAAGAGGGAGTTCTAGCTCTGACTTTGTGTAGAATTCAGTGGATAGAGCCTTGAGCCGTGAGTAGTGCCTCTGTCTGGCAAGCCTGTCTTTGGGTTTCTGTGGATATTTCTTAATTTTCCATGTGAAAATTTTTCATGCCACATTTGACCTTCAGTGGCACATCACTGTATAGAATGCACAGTG
>JAAGAY010133402.1:0-25369 GCA_011801015.1 Ardeotis arabs
CGAAGAGAAGTTATGTTTCTATTCTAATTCACTCAGTTTAGTGGTGTCCACTTTCCCCAAGACCCTTCCTGACAGTCTGGGGAAAAGGATTTGTAGTACAAACTGGTCACAGCAGTTGTACATTTCAAGCTTGATTTCTAACAGCTGCATAAAGAAAGGGCTTGGTGGGTGATTCACAGCAGAACCTGTTCTTACATTTAAATACAATTGTGTAATATGTAAGGCCATAGTTTGCAGTACAGACCAAATTTTGAGGTATCTCTGAGGACAAAATGCAAGTTATTAGGTTTTTTCCTTCATCGGACAGCAATTTTGTCATAATTTGAAGTGATCTGAAATATTTGTCTTTTGTTTTCCCAGGTCCCAGTTGCATGTAAATCGTGTCCCTGTGGCTACATATTTATTAGTCGAAAACTCTTGCATGCTAAACGCACCGAGAGATCACCACCCATCACAGGTAAGACTTGCAGAGAGGGGAAGAAGGGGACAACAGTTCTTTCCCTTTATTTCTTGAAGGCAAAGGGTAGAGTGTTTTACTTCTCTGTGTAAATTGGCTGTTGTCAGTTCACTTTACCTTGAATCTGTGCGTGGTAGACTTTTAATAAGTTACTCTTTCTTGAATTTTGAGGTGGGAGGAGAAGCTGATGTTTTCAGTCTTACTTCCTTTGTTCTCGTGATGTTGCCCTTTATTCTGTGTATACTCTAGCTGTGCATATTGGTCACTGTGCGAAATAGCTCCTTACAAAAAGCTTTCTGTTAATTGTGTTTTGAAGCTAAATGTCTAGAGATGCCAAAGGGATCGTATTTCAGAGTACATTTTTTTTTTTTTTAAGAAGAAGAAGAAGTTATGCTGAGTTGTACTTATTCACGAACAGGTGAATGGCACTTTGTATCAAATTGGTCATATGTTTGATCTAAAACCAGGTGGGTCTTGCTTCTCTCTGCATGGTTAAATTAAAAATAGTGTATTTTTTGTGTCTTTTGTTGATGGGCACAGTAAGAAGTCTGTTGAATATGCATTCTGATGTGATTAACGTTCTTGTTGTGTTCGTTTTTATCACTTCCTCCAGTCTTAGTAGGAATTAGTCAGAGCAAGCACCTGTCAGGGAAGATGTTGGTTTTTTTTTAAAAAAAAGTATCTGGTTTATAATGTCTACTTAAAAAAATTATCTACCAGGCCCACGAAATGGAAACTAAGTACCTGATATTTTGTATCACTATTTTGAAGAACACTTGTCATTTACCAGCTTGTGGGAATTATAATATTATGCTAAATAATTGAACTTTCAAAGTGGAGGAGGTTAAGCAATGCCTGTGGTACCGTTTGGAAGCATTGGTCAATTCTCTTTCCCTCTCCTTGACTGTTTTATTTAAAAGTTGATAAAGTAGTTACCAAATGAAGCTGAAGGCTGGTAGAGCAAAGCTCTTGTATAATTCAGCTTTGTACACAGGAGATACACCAGGGGAGAAAGAACCCTATGCACACGTACGTACGGGGGGCCGCTCTGCTGGAAAGCAGCTTCGCGGGCAGGGACCTGGTGAACAGTAGGTTGAACACGAGCCAGCAATGCACCTTTGCAGCAAAGGCAGGTCATGGTGTTCCAGGCTGCGTTAGGCAAAGTATTGCCAGCGGGTCGAAGGAGGGGATCCTTCCCCTCTACTCAGCGCTTCGGAAGCCACGCCTGGAGTACCGTGGCTGGTTCTGGGCTCCCCAGTACAAGAGAGACGTGGACATCCTGGAGAGACTCCAGTGAGGGCCGCAAAGATGAAGAAGGAACTGGAGCACCTCTCCTCTGAGGAAAATCTGAGGCAGCTGGGACTGTTCAACCTGAAGAAGAGAAGGCTCTGGGGAGTCTAATCAATGTCTATAATACAAATACCTGGGCGGGGGGTGTAGAGGAGATGGAGCCAGGCTCTTTTCCCTGGTGCCTAGTGACAGGACAAGAGCAGCGGGCACAAACTGACACACAGGAGGTTCCCTCTGAATATCAGGAAACACGTTTTTACTGTGAGGATGACCAAGCACTGGCACAGATTGCCCAGGGAGGTTGTGCAGACTCTGTCCTTGGAGATACTCAAAAGCCGTCTGGACGTGGCCCTGGGCAACCAGCTTTTGGTGACCTTACTTGATCAGGGTCTGCAGAGGTCCCTTGCTGCCTCAACCTTTTTGTGGTACTGGAAAATACAGCTTTTGTATAAACATTAGTACCATTATGGTGGGACATATGTGCTATGTGATGTAGCATTTACTGACAGCGTTGTTGACTCAGCACCTTGATTTGTGTGAGCAGCAGGAATGATTGCATTGTTGGTGTCAAAAGAGGGAGTACTTTGCTGTTTGCCTATATGATAAACTTTTTTTGGCTGGTAGAAACGTGCAATGGGCTGTTTTGATGGCTGTGATCACTACTATTTTTTTTTTTTTCCATCTTACGAGAAACTGAACTTGTGTACTAGCAAGTGTCTCATGTTGCAGAATGCATCTGATGTAATTAAAGGCTTGATCCTTGTAATCACAGTGGTGTTCTGGATCTGACATCTTAATTTCTGTGTGAATATTGTGCAGATATAATTGTTCTGTAAGAGTATAGACATCTAACCACATTTGCAAAGAGATTTAAAGAAAAAAGGTGATTGGGTGGGATAAGCACTAAGAGTAAATTAAGAACACAGATGAAAACAACCCTAGATCATACCACCTCTATTCATTTGCACAGAAAACAAGAGTGAGGCCAAAAGGAGGCGGACAGAGAGAGTTAAGCGAGAGAAGATAAATTCTGCAGTAAATAAAGACTTAGAAAACCGGAAAAGATCCAGATCTAACAGCCATTCAGATCACAGCAGACGAGGAAGAGGAAGACCTAAGAGTGCCTCAGCCAAAAAACACGAGGAAGAAAGAGGTATGAGAACTGGAGAAATATGTTCACTGGGCTTTGTTTTTATAGTAAGATTTTTTTTTTTTTAATCAGTAAACCTTTATACCATTTAAACTGTTTAACTACCCTAGTTCAGCCAATACCCAATATCCTAATATGGGGAAGGGACTGTTTAACATCTGGAGAGACCTCTGGTTTTGTATTTCAGTGTCTCATTGGAACTAGCTATAAAGAACTGTGCCTGTATTTTTAGCCACCAGATCAAGTTTCAACGTGTAGGTTGAAAGACATTGGACTGTAGCGCTTAGTAGGTTTTTTGGTTTGGTTTTGTTTATTTTTTTTAATGTACTGCTGCTCTGTATCACAAGGGCAAGGCCAGGTTGGCCGGGGCTCTGAGCAACCTGATCTGGTTGGAGATGTCCCTGCTCCTTGCAGGGGGGTTGGGCTGGATGGGCTCTAGAGGTCTGTTCCAGCCCTAAAGATTTTGTGATTCTATGACAAATGATGTTGTCAGAGAGTGATTAGGGTGACTGAGTTGCTTTAAAAGTTTCTTGAAACTTTTTGGAGGGCTAAAGTAGAAGGGGTATCCTGAGTCACCACTTGTCCCATGTTTCTACAGAATAATACTCTAGAGGAAAGAATATCTCTTTGCTTATTAAGGTTCCTTGGTGACCTGCTGTTCTCAATCTTTATACAATAAAGAGGCTATTCCATGCACTAGAGTAATTTTGGAGCCCTTGAAGTATGTGACTGTCACTTAGGTTTCCTATTTTTTTTTAATGCAGTGCCTATTGACATTGCATTTGCTGTCTGTGGTTTTGGAGATCTTAATTTTAGGCCTGAATAAGTAGTCTAGAACTTAGCATAGACTTAAAAAGACTGAAAGGCAGATTGGAGGGGAAGAACAAGACTTTATATAAATATTCAGAAGATCTTGTTCTTAAAACTGCTGAAACCATCAAGCATGCCTTGTGGCGTAACTCAGAAATGCAGTTGTTTTTGTCCCCTGACCACTTGTTAACTAAAATGGGTGTTTATCTGTTTTGCAGAGTGAGTTCTCTTTACTTCTGCCTTTTCAGAACCAATTTTGTCATCTCTGTTGTTTAAATATTAATTCTTAAAGTTCCTTTCCTATAAAAACAAAGCATAAATGGGGATTTTTTGGTTGTTGTTTTAGTGCTTTGGCTGTGGAAAGAGGAACTGAATTTGACTTCTGTATGTTTTCTGGGAGGCAGTTGCTTTGCTGTAGTAGGAATACACTGATCTCTTCACTGTTGCGTATGGCTTGCTGCTGTATGCAGCTTTGCAGAACACAGAGCTTCCCTGTTTGTCACTGATCCAAGCTAGATTTTGTCCAGCACCTACACGATCGTTTCTAGGCATTTTACTGCCGGTCTAGTTCAGAGACAGCTTTAGTTTGAAAATTCGTGCAGGCTTGTCGCGTTGCCCTGTAAAAGTAAATCTTTCCTGTTCCCTCAGAAAGAGGAAAGCAATCTAAACAATCAAAAGAGAAGATCCATTCTTTGCATTAAGAGAATGGATCTTTTTGTAGTCTCCAAAAAGCGCAAATTTGAAACCATGAGGGATATTTAGAAGACCTGTTTTCCTATCCAAACCTGGGCTGAATGTTTTTAACCTCTTGCTGTGTACTCCGAAGTGTGACAGTGCTCTGAGGTAGAAAACTAGAAATACGCATGGGGTGACATCTTTGTCTAAGTGTGTGTCGTGTGTTGTTTTCTTGGTGTTTGGTGGTGTGTTTGTTTTTTTTAAAGTTGAATCTCACTTGAGAAGATTGTCTTCGCTTTGTCCTGTCCTGCCATCCCCTTTACTTGGTACTGTGACTACTGCTACTATTTTATCCTTGGCTTTTTCTGCAGAGCTTGGGTTCACGCCCATTTGTAATTATCTTTGTTTCTCACCAGTATAGCACACCTTATTGGTTAGGAATAAGTGATAATCATTAAGATGATTATCTGACTCATTGCTAGTCCTTGTATCAGTCTGTGTAGCGTTGACAGTCAGCTCTGGAGTGCCAGACATTAGCTCAGCGTTAGATTTTCAGTATATTATTGCCTTGCCTATTGTATATTTCTAGGATATTTTGGATGCATATTAGTTGCCGTTACAGATTGTGCTGTTCTTGTTTCCCCCAAAAGACTTGAAAAGCGGCCGCTGCTTGCAAAGCTGTTAAGTATTTGGTGCCTCTTAGGCTTCTGCAATACCTAATTAATTTGTAAACGAGAAACAGGAGGACAGGAGCACCTCAGTCATGATAACATGCGAGAGCAGATCATCTGTCCATTTGAAGACCTCTCAGCTGTGAAAATTTTCTTCCTAAAGACACCCATGACATCTGTAGCTTTGCTTCCTTGCTTGTGTTCATGCTCTTTTTGTACGTGACGTGCTTGTTCCCAGTTATGTCTGTGCCTTTTGACTAGTTCTCTTGTATCCTTTCTGACTGGTTCGCGTTAGAGCAAAGAGCCACAGGATTCAACTGCAATTAAGAATAGAAAAAGCAAAGCGGCCTTCTAAAATAAGCTGTTTTTTCAGGTAGATTTAGTAAGAAGGAGTGGAGGGGGAGGAGAGAGGAAGCTGATGTAGATTGAGGGGATGTGGCAGAGTGCTGGGACCCAGAGAATATTCCTGTCGTGTGTTTCAGGGACGTGCGATGGCCCTGGAAAGTAGGACCTTCTCCCTGCAGGTGTGGCATGTCAAAATTGCCACTTCATTTCTTTGTCAGAAATGCTACAATGTATTTTGAAAATATAAACTTAATAATAATCTGATTTTTGTTGTGGTGGTGGTGGTATGGTTTTTATTTTCCCAAGCTACCTTGTTGTCTAGGTAACAAGTTTGATTATATTAAAACAAACAAAAAAACCTCTTGTATGCTGGAGGAAGTGGTAGTGGTTATTCCGCTCCTGCGAGAGGTTACCATTGAGTGAGACTCAGTGAGAGTGGGCTAGAGTCTTACTAAAGCATACTTGGTACTTAACAAAGGGTGAACCTTTATAAATATATATACAGTTCAGTATCCTGATAAAACTTAAGCTGAATTAAACTTCTTGACTCGAGTTTTCCATTTCCAGTAATTTCCGGTTGTATTACTCATACATTTGCTTGCCTAATGTGCACATTTGAAGTAGTTTACTATCTTGGATAGTGAATCTCAGAACTTTGGATTTTGAATCCATACAAAATTTATGAGGGGAGAGGGTCCCTATTGGATTTATACATAGATCACAATTTTAAGGGCTGCGTGTCTTGTGGGTTGCGGGAGATCTGGGGATGTGAGACATGCTACAGAAAGGCTGAATATTTTTACCTAAATAGCCTCTTAGTTTTCTATCAAAAGACTTTGTATTTTTCATGTCTTACAAAAATGTTATTGTGAATCTGTAAGACAGTCTTTTGCTAATAATAGAGAAGTGAGTCAAAACTACTTTCACGTAGTACTGTGAAGCAGAAAGTTTTAATAGTGTCTGTAGAAACCACAGCATCCTATGAGTAGCACGTGATAAAATGTCAGGGGAGTGCAAGCTCTTTGCTAGTTACCGATGAGAAGTGGAGTTGTCCTGAGAGCGCATAGAGCTTGGAGACCTGTGGTAATCCCTGATCCTACCTGATGTCAAGATTTCAGTTCTTTAAAGCTGAACTCTCTCAGAACAAGCCGGTACCTTGAGAGGACAGGGGAGATGGGAAGCTGGAGAAAGTTTTTTAGCTAAGAAGCCTACAATGTGTTAACAGTAACCAGAGGGGTGAAAAAAATAAAAAGTGTTTTCAGTTTTGCTGAGTGCTGACGTATTCAGGTGGTAGTTGGATCTGTTTGGATCAGGAGGTATGAAAAAAAGAGAGGGGTTTAGATATGAAAATAGAAAAGGTTAATGTGGAATAACCAGCGTGCGGAGTATCTGTGCTCAGAACAACTCCCAGCATAGTTCATTTGGAAATGGTGGGAGGGAGGAAGTGGAGCAGCTGAGACCGAGAGTACGTAAACTGATTTGCCTTAAACTACAGGGTAGGCCTTAACTGAGAAACTGAGTTTCGCTGCTTCATTTCAAACTCAATACGCTAGTGAATATTGTCTTGTGTAGCCAGAGAACAATTTACATTTCAAATATCAAGCGTGCTTTGGTTTGTTATACTTTGCTAAGGCAAGTTCTCATTTTCAGACTAAAAACCAATGCATCTTTGTGTGTGCAGGCTCCTCACTAAGCAATTTCACTTGCAAGGAAAGGTGAGCTTATGTGTGATGTAAGTTGTCTAGCAATCTAGGATTTAGTTGCAGTGTGTCTCTATCAGTATTAAATCAGAACACGGTGGTAAAGGTGTCTTCAGTTTCTCCTGCTTAGTTGTTTAACAGCAGCACTTGACCTCACAGGGAAGGTGGTCTGTTGGAGTGATGTCCGTAGCTGTTTCACAGACAATCAGATGTGAGGCCACATTTAAAATTGTTGTTATGAATGTGGACCCGTTGAAGGAATAACCATGTGAGCAGGCAGAGATAGGAGATACTGGGATCCTTTTTCCACGTGGTGCTTTCCATTATTTTCCCATGCTGCTTTGCCTTTCACTTGCCCGCTGCTAATGTAGGTGTCTTGGTGGAGCAGCTTGCCAGAGCACGCTGTGGTCAGAAAAAGCGGGGGTGTGTGTTAATGAAACAGAGGGGTCCGTCAGGTGAGTGTTGTTTTGTGATTGTAAATTAGTCCAGGCTGCTGTGGAACTCGAATTTGTGGTGTGTAGTGTTTTTGGTGTTGTGTTTTTGGTTTTTTTTTTCTCCTTAATGAGTTGCGTCAGCTACCGTGACTGTCTAAACTGGGATAGAAATTGTCACAATCTGGCATAAGTGTTATCTGTTAGTTTTGTCCTATGCTTTAGCGTACCTGAGCACTGCCGTATGGAAACTTCTTGATGGCTTGCTGGTGTGTATCTGTAGCCTCAAAAGAAGCCAACTTCCAGAGGGAATTCAGAGGCTTTCCCTCACTCACTGAGGGGTTAGCGTTGTTCAGTATCTAGGATAAGGTTGAAAACCTGCAGTGTAGAAAGTCTAGAAATGTTCATGGGGATAAATTGGGAAACTGACTTCTGACATGTATTTGCTCTTTGGTCTTGGACACTGTCATTAAACTCTTGGGTGAGGATATGGTGAAACATCTTTGTTTTCTAGGATGGGAGGTGTTTATGTAAAAGCAAGAAAAAAAAAAACCCCAACAAAAAAAAAAGCGCCCCAAACTGGAGGAACACTTGAATATGCTTTTGTGTCAGGCATCAGTATAACGTTAGTGATTCATTCTTTCACTGTCATTAAAGAACAGAAATTCAGTCATGATTTTGGATGACTGACTGACTATTCTAGCACCTTTGTGTGCCTCCATTCCTTTCTCCTCTCTCTCAATCTCTCTCTGCACAGGAGTTGATTGTCTAACTTCTTTTCAATTCCAGTACTCCATTCCACATAATTTATTAACGACTTTGTAACTTGCATTAACTTTGGATAATGGAAAAAGCTTCTAATAGTGACTTTTTTTTCTTCTACAGAGAAACAAGAAAAAGAAGTTGACATGTATGCTAACCTTTCAGATGAAAAGGCCTTCGTATTTTCAGTGGCCTTGGCGGAAATAAACAGAAAAATTATCAATCAAAGACTTATTCTGTAGATTGTAAGCACAATCTGATGCATTTATATGCGGAATGGCTAGCGTATTGCCAAGGTGTCGTGGACTCTGGGAAAGTGTGTTATCTGCACCGACAAGGACCGTAGTATTTCCTGTTCAAATTCTGCTGCTGTTCTTGGAAATCAAATTCTGTCTCTACAAGTCAGAAAGAAAGCGTTCGCACAATTGCGCTGTGAGAAATCAGAAAGCAGATGTTTTACACCTTGAAGACAAAGGCTAGACAAATGCACAGAGAGACTGCACCCATTCCAGAGCACTTCTTTTAAATTTGCTGCCAGAAATGCAATATTTTAAATATTTTCAGAAATAAATGATTTTCCTTTTAAAATTATATATTTCAGATTTTTCAGCTATATTTCCGTTTACGTATGTACAGTTCACATAACTTTTTAATAAATTGATATTCCAATATTTTATTGAACTGGAAATTAAGTACATTTGTGATACTTAGGGTGTATTGGTTTTAATTCTCTTAGAAATCTGGTATTCATCCTAGGCATGACTTTAGATTTGCTTTTTTTTTTTAATAGGTGTGATATAATTCATATAGGAACAAAATTAAAGTGGTTTCATCCGGGTATTTGATATACAACAGGTTTGTATTGTTTATGAGTTCTCTCTATAAAATTATTCCCTGTTACATAGAGTTGTTTTTTAAAAATCACGTGTACTTTTTGGGGTCAGACTCCTGAAGTTTGAGTGCTGAGCACTTGTTTTGTAACCGCTGTGTGCTGGGTGTCTGCCTTGCCCAGACGGTAAGTACTTCTGCCGTACTCTTTCTTGTCCCATCGTTTGCTGGAGAGGGGGAGAAGCTGGTGTCAGATGTAGATGTGCAGCTGCCATTTTCTTACTGGTATTTCCAAAAGATGAGGGTATCCTAGTTCCTTTTACTCTCATCAGCTTTTTTTGGCCTGTCTTTTAAAAGCGTAACTCTTAGCAGTATTGTTGTCGGACTGTTGACAGTAAATACCAAAGGAAATACCTGAGTGTGTGAAAATGCTGAATGTTTTCCCCAAACCCATTTCTACCAAACCAGCTCAGGGTAGTCTTTAATAAAGTAATATAGTGCAATTTGAGACAAAACTCTTACATTAGTAAATATATGGGGATTTTGTCTTACGGGAGGGTGGAGGGGGGAGTCAAGCCCTGTAAAATCCAGGGGGAGGAGATGCAGGAGGCTATTACATTCATAAAATCTGACATTCTAGCTGTTTGTCACCTTTCATTCACTCTTTTCTGAGAAAGGGAATGCAACTAAATGTCTTCAGTATCACTCATGCTTTTCAGTATCACATTGCTTTCATAGTGAGAATGAGGTTCTGCTACAGAGCTGGTCTCTGGGTGGAGGGAGAGATGATCGTTAATACAGCGAGGCTATCAAATACTGACTTTATTGGTTAAGGGAAGGAGCTGTGGTAGTTTTGAGTTAAGCCACAAGGGACTGATCACATGGAATCTTTGTAAGCAAAAGCAGGAAACATGGAAAGTGATTTTTTAATTTCTAAACTTTTAAGGAGTAGTTTGGGTCCATTTTAACACTGGACGAGAGGGATGGGTGTGGAAATGCACTTAAACGGAATTGCAAACACAAGACCTACTTCCCTACATCATGTAGACTTCTGCTTTCCAGAACTGTAGCCTCTCACAGATAGTGGTAGTGAGGATAGATGAGTAACTCTTAAGGATAGAGCGTGTGTTTGCACGGTAAGTTAATAAAGTCAGAATGACAAAAGGGAAGTTCTAATTTTGAAAACTTAAGATACAATCAAGGCTTGTGTTGCTTCTGTTGCTGGAATAAGACCTACTGTGCTGAGAAGGGACAAAGGGAACTACTAGCACAGTCTGTTCAGCGCTCTAACCTGCGTTCCTACAGGCATTGATTTAATTCTGCTGCTGTACATGGAATTAAAGTTATCTTTAGAGGGCTGAAGTTATTGTCAGATGTGACAAAACTTAACTTACGACTTTTACATTAGATTGGTGCCTTCTCTGATAAGTACTGAAAAATACACGCGTGCCTCTCAGAAGTGAAAGGCTGTTTTTTCTCCTTCATTGGCGGAGACTCTCTTGAAGCAATGGTTGAGTTCTGTTTCTGTACTTCTTCCCTTTGTCTTCCCTGGGTCTCTGCTGTCAGCTCTTTCTTACTTGTGGTCATGCTATTTTTCTTCTTCTGCTGGCTTCCAGTTTCTTTGTGAAAGCTGTGATGGAAGCAGATGGCCTTGAAAATATTCTAGGTGGTTCTTTGCCAGTGGATCTCGCAAAGCAAGAGTCCTGATTTTCTCTTCCCACCAACCAGGAACAAACCATTGTTTGCTTTGTAGACAGGACACTTCAGCATCTTGCAAAAGCCGTTGTAACTCTGTGCTGTGGTAGGCAAAGACATAGATTTCTTGGAACATGTTCAGTGACTGAACTGGAAAGTATCTGCGTTGTATGAAATAGGCATCAGCACAATGGCATCTCGAGAGCTCTGTCTTTGTCTGTTAGGGATGATCAGTGGATGAAACACTGTGGCAAGTCGTTGTAGATTAGAGAATCGTAGAATGGTTTGGGTTGGAAGGGACCTTCAAAGCCCATCCAGTCCAACCCCCCTGCAAGGAGCAGGGACATCTCCAACCAGATCAGGTTGCTCAGAGCACCGGTCAACCTGGCCTGGAATGTTTCCAGGGATGGGGCATCCACCACCTCTCTGGGCAACCTGGGACAGTGCCCCACCACCCTCAGTGTAAAAAATGTCTTCCTGATGTCCAGTCTGAATCTACCTCCTTCTATTTTAAAACCATCACCCCTCATCCTGTCACACCAGGCCCTACTGAACAGCCTCTCCCCATCTTTCCTGCAGCCCCCTTGAGGCACTGGAAGGCCACTATCAGGTCTCCCCGGAGCCTCCTCTTCTCCAGGCTGAACAGCCCCAGCTCTCTCAGCCTGGCCTCACAGCAGAACTGCTCCAGCCCTCTCATCATCTTTGTGGCCTCCTCTGGACCCTCTCCAACTGGTCCATGTCCTTCTGATGCTGGGGGCTCCGGAGCTGTAAAACGTATTGGAAACTAAAATAAAACCAGTGACAGCTAAATGATGAGAAAGTAAAATTCTATGTACTGCAGTTTTGATTTACTTGGAAACAACATAGTTTCCAAGAAGCGAGAATAAATATGTAACACTTCAGGAAGCTGCTTGTGCAATTTTTCTTGCTGATTCTCTAGTTCCAGTATAAGGTTTTAGGTCTTCAATGTCTTTATGGTTCAGTCTGACTTAATTTGTTTCACTGCATTTTGTAGCATGAGACCTCACACAGAAGAATAATTTTATTTCTGAAGAATTTAATTAGGCTGCATTTTTTTTTTTAATTAACTCAAAAGAAGACCAAATACATCACAACCACAAAAATACCGCTCCACCTCTATACTGCCTTCATGTGTTGACTTACCTGCCTAGATGACTTGATCTTGTGAACTGAATAGTTTAGGATTTTACTGGAGAACGGCCTGTTTAAAAAGCACCTTCCAGTAAGCTCTGCTTTCTGCCACTTTTCCCTTTGTGTTCTGGAGAACTCTGCTCCCAGTGTTCAGATCTCTGTGTAATAGCATGTCGGATCATCACGCAGATTCACGGTTCAAGTTCTGGCTTGAAATTTCTCTGTATTTACTCTGTTCTGCTACTAGATGGCAGGCTTATTCTGAAGACAATTGCTGTCTGTTCAGACAGACATTCTTACTGTCACTACTAGGAAGAGCACAGTATTCAGTTTGTGGTGAAAGTACACCGCAAGATTATTTTTATTTAGAACATCACTATCTCATATCTAACTTAGTAACATTCATTAGTAGGATTTTAAGCTCCTCTCTGCTCTGAAAGTAGATGGCTTCCTCAGTTTTGTAGGATGTTAGCTCTTGAGCTGTGAAAACTGGTAGAGATGAATAATTTGTCAAGACTAAAGAAGTCTGAACTTTCAAGTGGCAATTTAATAAAAAATGGTTTAAGGAAACTCTTCACCTCCTCTGGAAGTCCTATATATGTAAGTTTTCTTTGGTCAAATTTGCAAACATCTCTAATTTTCCTGTTATTTTCATTCTAATACTGTTATGACTGATTAAAAAAGTTGAAAATGGGGCAAGGTATTGGGGAATACTTTGCAGATTATCATCGCCCTGTGACCGGGCAGCAGGATTTACAGAGAGGGAGACTAGAATGGAGACATTTACTTCAAATACCAGGTCGTAAACAAGGTATTTGGGTTGGTTTTCCTTAGTGCTTTTAAATATTTTAAAAAAGTTTTTCTAGGTGGTTTTTTTTTTAGAGTGAAACAGTGATTCATTCAGGCTGCTAGTAGCACCGTATCTTCCTTGTATCCTGGATTATAATATCAAGGATGCTTAATATCTTCTTGCCTAACAGGACACGGTGCTTGACTTTTGTTCTTTAACCTACAGATAACCTGTGATTAAACAGCATAACCAGGAAACTGTCTTAAACCACTGTTTAGTTTCAGCCTTTCTGAGTGGTTGTTCTCCAGAATACGATTCCTCTGCACGCACCAACACGTACAGATATTGCTACTGTCCCATTTTCTATCTCTAGGTGCATCTACGCAAGTCGTTTTGTTTGGATTAGGAGTGTGTGTTTGAAGCAATTCTCAAGATACTCCCTACTTCCCGTTCTTATGTTTGCATCATGGAATGTTCTTGGGGAGCAGGAAGTAGATTCCTTTTACAAAAAATTGACCTCCAAGATGTCCTTGATCTGCTAGTGGGTGCTTGGTCTGCAGGACCAGGCCTACCTGTGGCAGGTGTTGGGCTCTCAGTACCAACTGTTTCACTCTACAGATCTCCTGTTGTGCCTTACTTCTTGTTTATGAAAATACAGCAGAGCAAACGTTAACAAACTTAACCAGTGCTTTCAGGTGAGTTGTTATCCTTCAAACTATTAATGATGTCATCAGTGTTTTGTAGTAGGATTCTTTTATTTCACTGTAGATCCTGACAAATATCCTCTAGTGAATCTAGTTAGCATTTCAAGACATTCCTTTCCCCAGGTGTTTGCCTCCACCTTTTTTGGAGGTTGCTACTTAGGTAGCAGTGATGGTAAGGCAGCTCTAAAAAGTAGCAGAATAATTTATTTTTTTTTTCTTCTCCTTTAGGCTGTCACTTTCGAAACTCACTAAATCTGATTAAGCGTTTTTTCTGTTGAGATGAAGATGATAAATTTTACTGCCTTACGGTTGATCAGACGCCACAGAAATACACTGCATGACTTCAGTAGGTATTGTGAACTCAGAATTAACTGAAAGTATCTGTAAATTAAAGTACTAGAGTGTGGTTTTTTTGCTCTTACTTTTAAAAGGGCTGCTCGTAGCTGCTAGCTATTGAATGGGATGTACAATCTAAGTAAAAAGCAAGAAATTGATTAAATAGAAGGCAGTGGAAATGAGTAAAACTGTGTATTTCTTTTTTTCTCCAGAAGAAAACCTAAGCCTGCTTTCACCGAAGGTGTTTGATTTCAAGCTCAAAACGTGGTTCTTGTGAATCGTTTGGTGCCATCACACAGCACATCCCCCAGGAAAAAGTCAGGTACCTCTCCTTCATCTTGCCCCCAAGCTCCCACCAGCTACTTTTCTTGGTGCTTCTTAGCTTTGTACATAGAACCTGAACTCCGTCTTATAAAAGCTAGTTTACTGTCTTTGGTCTCTTTGGTGCACTTATTTCTCTCAATCATAACTTAGTCTTTAACTTTGTCATTACAGTTAAGAAATAAATACTATTTTTCATCCTGGACAATGTTGAAGACCATAAAATGCTGTTAAGAACAGTGAGTGTTCCAGATGCCAGGAGTAAAACAGTAATAGTCTGACAATTCTCCAAGTTTCAGTGGTTTTTGGTTTACGTTGGAATAAACAGCTTTTGAATATTTTATTGAAAATATCTTGCTAATAAAGAGATTTTCAGCTTGAGATCCGAGTTGCTTTATTTGGAGAAGTTGCGGGGCAGCATGTGTGCGTTTGTGTGCGTGCATGCGCATGTGAGCATGCGTAAGGGTGAGATGCATGGCTGGAGTCTGCTGCGTAGGTGGTCTGGGCCCCGGGTCCTGAACCTCAACAGCAAAGCAGCGTTTTGTCTGAGGTCGCTGAACTAGCTAGAGCAAGAGGTGAACCAGGAATTCTGGTTTTCGGCAAAATGAATAAATGATACTGAGCCCTAACACTGATTTTACTGGTGCTGCACAGTAGTCTGTAATGTGGAAGTAATATCTGTTGATGTTTACTTCTTTGGCAAATAAATTAAGATAATGCTGATGTATTAAAAGACATTTAAGTAAAGGGATGCAGTTTATTCACAGCATAGTTAGTGAATCTTTAGATCTAGTGTTGTCATAGCGTGCGTAAGAGATATCTTGTGTAGAATGAAGGTTAAGGTGTAGTTGCTTTTTACCTTAGCTTTCTGAAACAGTGGAGGATAATGATTACTTCCTGTCATCCTGAAAAAGTAAATCTCTCTGTTCTTTAAGACATCAATTCCAAAGAATGAAAAATGAGACAGGAAGTTATTACCTACTTAAGGCATTGAGATACATTGAGTCTTGACCAAGTACTGATCCAGAGCCTGATCTTGTAGTTTTACCTCTTGATTCTATTGAAAAAGAAGAAACTAAATAAAAAAACTTAAAAAAAAAAAAAAAGTTGTACAAGTAGAATTCCCTCCCAAACTGAGCAGGCAAATCCATTCTGAGATTTGAAGATGAGCATTAGAATTTACTTTAAGGATTTTTTTTTTTTTTTTTTTTTACAGTGACAGATTTTGACACCCAATGAAAGGTTTTCTAGAAGGTATTTTTAAAACAGGCTGTTTATTTAACTGAATAATTAAAATTATGTAATGTCTTTCTAACACTTACATAGATGACTGTTTTGAAAATACTACCTCAAAGCAGTGAATAATGGGCTAAATGGAAATTGAGAAAGAAGCCTAATTTAGATAAATACTAATAGCTCCATTCTGAAGAACAGCCTACCTGACCTCACGGGGAAAAAGTGTCCCACAGCACGTAGGATTACTCACGAGTCCAGTTGCTATCCAATGGATTTTTCTTTCATTGTTGCTCATGTGTATGTTAAAAAGATTGAGAGTCTTGTCCAAAATATGTAGCTTACATTTCTTGTTGCTGACCAAATTACTAACCTGGCAACTTGTATGGTGTCGCTTACAGCCTGCCCAGTGCTGTCTACTGGCACACAGGTACTGAGCGACAGTGGAGCTCCCGTTTAGGTACAGCTCCTGTACGCATCAAAGTGTAGGTCTAGGAAAAAAGGGTTAAAGGAGTACAGAGTCTGGAAGAGGAAACACACTTTAACAACCTCTGTTGTTCAGCAATTTGGATTTTGGGACTGATGGCAATAGTACGTAGGAAAATGTCTCAATGTTTTGTCTTTTAAAATCTTTATTAGATTGTTAATGTATTACAAGAACTTGAAAACCAAATGAACAGAACCTTACTCCTACCAACTACAGAAAGGTAAAAAATAAAAATACAGTAAATGGCGAAGATCAGGGGACACGTTCTGTTTGGAGTGCCTATGTTCAAATGCATTCCTGGGAAGCAGGAAAATTAATTATTTGAACATGGGGAATCTGAGAAAGTCACAAAAATGATATATAGATATTTTGTAAGACTTAACAGGTGGGTTGAGATTATATTAGATGAATTCTGAGATTGTTTGTCAATTTACTACTACTTCTTTGCTGATCAGGCTGTGATATCTGAAGGGGTTTTTGAAGGCTTGAGCTCTTTATGACTGCAGTAATGCTCAAAACCACAATGATGTAAAAGGCCACCGGCAGGCTGTTACTGTACGATGGTTACATTAATCTCAGTTTCTGTGATTTCAGGCATGCAGTTCTCATTGTTAGCCAGTAGTACAGCTGCAGGGGTTTCCTTATACACAACAGGTAGTTGTGGCTTACTCCAGACGGGAGGCGGCGGCAGGGACCAGAGTGACCAAGCTAGGAGTGGTGAGGGGAGAAAATAGAAAAGCTAGACTTCTTAGCTAGAGGATGGAGAAAGCGATAATGATGAGAATTAAAGATGAGTATGTCAAGGCTGTTGGGAGAGAGGCGTGGAGGCCTTCTGTAAGATACAATGTTGGAGAAAGAAGAAAAACAAAAAAAAAATCCAGACCGCCAAAGTTAAAATACATCTAAAATACTTACCTCTGAATTTCAAACTCAAATGTAAAGGATCCTATAAATCTGATTTCCACATGTGTGTTCATTGGGCATATAATTTTGGTGTTGTGTGTGTACTTTATGGGGCTTACTCACAGAAATTAAGTCTTCTCTAGTTAATGGACCATTGAAATTAGAGATTGTAATGAGCAGCTATGCTTTGTGGTTGCCTCAGTGGGCAAGAGGGTATGAGTTAATTCTTTACAAAAAGTAAAGAATTGTGTGTGTGCAAAGTAGGAGCTTGATAAAAATCTGTTCTCCGATGTTAGTGACAAGCTGCTACTCCTGTCTTCTGGGAAACTTATTTGATCTGCTCTCCTCATTACTGTAGGCTTTTTTGAGGGCAAGTGGAGGAATGATGTCAAGTTCTTTTGGTTTCAGGTTTTTGCAAAAGGTTACCTCTCCAAGTTAAAAACTAACCGGCTGTTGAACAGTAAATCTGTGTTACAACAAAAGCTTTGCAAAGGAGAATAAGTTAAAATGAGAAAAATGAATCTCACTTTTTTCTTTTGCTGTTCATTCCTTCACCAGTGGAGACGAGAAGGGTGCAGGTGCTGTCTGCCTCAGCATCCCAAACTTGTTTGCTGCCCGTAGGGTTGGCGGGTGTCAGAAGGCTCTGTGCTATGTAGAAGTAAAAGATGACTACCCCAACCTTGGCCGCATCCTGACAGAGAAGGCTCGAACCTCTTCTCCTTTGGCCCTTTTTTGTGACCATCAGAGGCGAGTTTGCTGCGTCCTGTGGTACGCTTTGAATGCAAAATCATCTACCCGCGCTTGCCAGGAGACAAAGTAGATACTGAGTCACTTTGTCTCTTTTAATTTGTTTTTACGGTGATTGTAGCCATTTTCCCATTGTTCACTAGGTAAGTTGCCTTTTGTGAGTTTATTCAGCTGCAGGTGTTATACCCACCCGCTTTGGCAGCTGGAACAAAAGCAGAATAAGGAAAGAATGAAAATCTGCTGGTGGTTGTACTTGTGTTTGTGCTTTGCGGGCAAATCTTTGTAGGCTAATGAAGTTAAAGCAGGGCTGTAGATACTATTCTTTTAAATAAAAGCAGCCTGCCTAAACACCGTGCCTGCTAGTGTTTTCCTTCTGAAACAATGACAGCGAATAGCGTGGATTTAAAAATGGAATAGAATTTATGAGGCTTCTAGCCTTGGGATGAGTTCTTATGTAAATGGCATTTAAAATATAAAATGAATATTAATGAGGTGGGGAGGCTTTCCGACCTGGCCTTTAATACTAATCCATTGGGAGTGGAGCAGCTCTAGAAATGTGCTGATACTGGCACAGAGACAACCAGGAATTGACTGCTATTAGCAAATGCCTCGTGCATCAGAGCCTTCAGGCTCTTGAATGCTTGTCCTGATCAGATACAGAAGGGGACTCGAACATTTCTGGTATCAGTACCCTGCCTGCTTATTCTGCCTGCATTTCCCTGGGAACTCCTGTATGCTGGCATTCAGGTCTAGCTTGTTGCATGGATGGAAGCGTAATGAAAGGGTAAGTTATTGGTGAAGTTTGGAAATCCCTTTTGGAAGAGAACTGTGAACCTTCCATCAGATGTTTTGGGCATAGTTGGGTTAAATTGGGTGACATCAGTGTTAGTAGCTCCCTGCTCCTGATTATTAATAACAAAAATACTCTGAAGTACTTAAGTAATTTAGTAACTTGTAAATGTGTGTGAAATAAATGTGCCAAGGGGCTTCTCCTTATTTATTTTCAGGAAGGAAGATATTGTGTATTAACTGCCATGTTAACAGTTTCAGCTAAGGAATGTTGTTCAGATTCTAAATTCCCTGAAAATAGAATGTGTTTGTGGAGCAATGCACCTCCTCCCAATTCACAGAGGCTGATGTTGGGAGATGAGAGAGGTCACCTCAAAAAAAATGCTGAGCCCCTTCATTTTACTCTGTAGTTAGTGCAGAAATTGGCGTATCTGTCAGCAGCTGGCTGGGGAAGCTGGTGATAATTAATAACCACTTAACATTACCTTTTTCTTTTTCTTGGCCTTCACACCAAATGCACTGATCTAGCTGTTCAAACACCTCTCTCGGTTTGAGAGAGGAGTTTTGGAGTCTAGCAGAGCAGATCTGAAGAGCTGCTCTAAAAGCTAAAGTACTAACCTCGATCTTTATTTCACTTGTTGGGTGTTACTTGCATTATTTTTTTAAAAGCTGTGCAATTATTCTGTAGGAAAATCGTGTCTCGTGACCCACAAAGCCTGTACTGGAATACCTGTACTCAGAGTGAGCACTTTCCTTGTTTCTAGCTCTTAGTATTTTAGAGCAAGGCACCAAACTCTGGTTTTCCTTGTATGTAAGATCCATGAGACATTTCCCTGATACTAAGGGAAATGTAGTCCTGTGTCCATTGCCTGTTTTCTAGCGACAGCAATCCACTTAACTTTAGGAAAAGTGGACTATTTCCTTGTTGTGGATTGAATGTTATATAGTTGCTACTGATTTGTTGCTTTTAATACTCTTCTGAAAACACAGTCCAGAATCTACATTGTAAGATCTGAAATGAAAATGGGGGAGAGAAAAGCTCCTAATTTATTTTTTTTTTCAGAAGCTAAAATGGAGAAAAAGCAAAGTCAGTGAAGCTCATCATTATAATAATTATATTCTTCGTATTAATGCAAATACTGCAGGAAGGTGTTGTTTTACGCTACAGTTCTGTATTTAGATCTGTTAACGGAAGGTCGCAGGCTGAGCATTGCTTGTTCCAGAGTGCTTGCCAAATTTCCTAAAGGATTCTCTTTGTCATGCAAGCTTTCCCCTGTGGCATGGCACTTACATGCTGTACATGCCTCTGCTGCCCCATTAAGTAATTGTGTCTCTTTATTAAATCTGGGGTAACAACATGATTATTTGTGCTATTGGAATAAGTCACAAACGTATTAAAAATACTTTTTTCCCCTCCCTTGGATAGGGAAAATAGCTGTAGTATTTGTTGTTTGCTTAGCATCTGGAATAGGGTTCCTTAATTCATACAATCAGTTCATGTTAATTAAAAAGACTTAAGGCCACGTTCAAGAGCTTGATGCCCATGTGGATAGTGTCCTCGCCCACTGAGAGTGGCTGGGTGGTGTTCCCTGTGCAAATCCCAGGAATAGTGCTCGAGGTGCTGCCTTACCCTGTTCAGGCAAAAGGGCTCGGAAAACCCCCGTTTTCCTGTACCGCCGTATGGACCTGGCTGATGTGTCTTAAAATTTTGGGGGCAGTTTTGACCTAGGATTTATGGATTGGTTTTGCCTTTTTAACGGAGGAATAGTAAAAATAGATTCTAAAGCTCTGAAAATATTTAGTAAGCTAGGAAGAGTTTAACTTGGTTTTACAGGTAGAGAAAGCA
The DNA here is from genome assembly GCA_011801015.1 of Ardeotis arabs. Taxonomy (NCBI): domain Eukaryota; kingdom Metazoa; phylum Chordata; class Aves; order Otidiformes; family Otididae; genus Ardeotis; species Ardeotis arabs. The sequence goes on from JAAGAY010133402.1 coordinate 20,123, forward strand.
AGGCCCAGAGACGGAGCTGCAAATGATGCAGGAGGCTGGCGGCTGAGGCTGGCCTGCCGTCTCTGGAGGTCCGAGTCCAGCGTCTCAGGCAGCCTCCGGTTGCCGATGTCCGTTTACAGGGATGTTAGTGCTACCGACAGGTTTGTAGTCATCTCACTTCTAAGAGCTGTGGTCAAATTGTCCTGTACCCCAGGCAACCCCTGGCTTTTTCGCTTGTTTGTTCAATGGCCTGCAAAACATTCCCTGCCAGGCAGCAAAAAATGCTTGCAGCACAGCAAGCACGGCCATCTCCTCCCTGGCTTTTGCCTTGCAAGAATTCCTCATTCACCTTAATTCACTGATTTTGTCTGTATTCACGTTGGTTTTATTTTGTTTTCTAACAGTGCATTGCTTATCTTGCTGTGCAAGCCCAGGTGGAAACGAAGCACTTGTTTTTGCTGTGAGAGGGGCAGCCAGACCTGCACCCACGCTCCTGGTCCTGACATCTCTTAGATCGGAATGATAAAGGTACAGTGCCTTGTCCCCATTGCTTTCTTGGTTATTTCAGAGGAGAGGGCATGTGCGCTGATCCTGTGGTAGAACACACTTCTGTTGATTTAAGCGGTGAAGACGTGGCCTGCGCAAGGCCCAGAACTGCTGTCCGAGATGCTCGTCCGTCTGCTTAGAGGCTGCTGGTTCGTAGCGAGTGGCTGTCGTTTTGTGTACCCGTGCCTGATGTGATTTCTGTTAATGTTAGGTCGCTTGTAGGGATCTAATCAATCAGAACTAATTCTACTTCAGCTTGTTGGCAGAGTGGGAAAGGAAGGCACAGCACAGATGAAAATTAAGTAGATTTGTTTCTACTTCTCCAGAATTTGCTTTCCTTCATAGGTCATCCAGCATCTTGGTATCTTTATATTTTCACTTCACTGACACAATCTTATAGGTAAGAACTAAATTTTAAAAAATTAATTATTAATTAATTATTTTGCCCTGCTTATTTTACACAGGGCAAAATAAAAAGGAATCCATTAATTGAGGATCAAGTGTGTGAGGAGGAACATAATTTGGGTGCGTTATGGCTGCTTATTAATCTGACTGTGTAGGTAGAAAAAAAAATTAAAAGATTCTGAATCTAGAGGTTCACAAATATGCCTACGTGGACTTCATGGTAACATACACTTGTACAAGTACTTTTGTTTGACCATTTTGTATTTTACAGACTGAAGTGAATGGGTCTGTGTCCGTAGTGTTAGACTGTAGAAACAGTGCTTGAAGGCATAAACAGGTGTGTGAATTCTGATGGAGGATGAATATTTGTCCTTTTCTGTCCATTCTTTTGTTCCCTCTGTTCCTATGTGATCGCTTAAGAAATTGGAAGTAAAGGAAATGCCAACATGGATAATAATCACGTTAAAGCAAATGCCCTGCAGCAGCAATCAGTGTCACTGAAAGAACAGTGGGCAGATAAATGATGATCTTGTCACTGCAGGGCTGAAGCAAACATGCTATCGTTAAGTTACAGCTACAGCAAAGGTAAATTGGGTAAAAATAAGGTAAGGAACAAAGAATGCAAAGAGGGGACTCTTCAGTGACTCAAGAGATTTCAGTCGCCTGCTGTTTCTGTGCCTTACAGTATCTGTTATCAGTAACTCAGGAAGTGAGCTGCCGGGATACGGACAGAACTTGGTGCTGCTGATAGGGAGGTGAAATGATTGAAATGCCTGCTGTAGTGTTAGATAAGATGAAATGCCTGGTTTATCACACAAGCAGAATTCTAGCAAGATCCAGGGAGGCCGTGCAGCTTTATTCAGTAAAAGGCTGCGGGCTACCTGGATGAGCACCATGCAAGCCAAAGAGTATGGGGACTTTGTACCAGAAGCCATCCCTGCACAGATCCCTTCGTTTGAGCATGGGAGGATTTTGTGTTTCTGATTACATAAAGAGATTTATGGTAAAGGACTCGTTAGTGCTATCCTGTGAGCCTCGTTTGAAAGGAAAAGCTTTCCAGATGGTGCAGTTTCTGTGCCGTTTCTCCAGTGCTCTGTGTGTCTGACATTCTTGGCCCGGTTGTGCAGTCGGCTGGCTCACAAAACACCTGCTGATCTCAAGGAGGTGTTTCTGAAACGATGAGTGGAGGCTTTGCCTTTGTAAATAAATTTGTTTGTCATGAGAGCTGTGGCATATTAAAACTTTCATTCTCAGCAGTATATTTGTAGTACAGGATGCCAGGCTGCCGTCTGGTTTATGTGGAGGTTGGTTGTTACAGCTTTTTGGTTTAGCTCTCACATGTCGAGAGCTTTCAGGCAATGAATCTGTCGGGCCAGCCCACACTGAGGTGATTTAGTGAGGAGTCAAATTTGCATGGACTTGTGGTAAAAAGTCTTGAGAAAAAAAGTAAAAAACTTGAACGCCTGGCACCCAACACCTGAAACGTGTGCTCTGTGGCAGTTCTTAAAAGTTGTCAGATCAGAACCCCATCGCGCAATGGTGCAAGGAAACAAAGTGAGAGAGTCCATCTCTGGGAGCTTAACCACCAATCGACAGACCACACATCCCACCAGAGGAGAGATACAGAGAGACATCGCTGCTGGAAGAAAGAATAGGGATCTGCTTTTCTACCGTTGTAAGCTTTTCATCAAACCACGTGGGGTTTTAAAGCTGGCTGCGGAGTTTGGTTTCGTTGGGAAAGTGACAGGAAGTCTAGGGAAACGCTGTTGTTGCTTTCTTTGGTTTGTTTGTATTTGCCTACTTTTTAACTTGCTGAAAAGACCATTACCATCCAGACAGAAGTGGAAAAATGGACTTAAGCAACCTTAAAAAGAATGTCATGTACATGTAATAATGTTCAAGTAATTAAAAAAAAAGAAAAGTTGTAGGAGTTGCATTTTAAATTAGAATGGATCAGATTGCTGTGGGGTTTTTTTAAGACCATTCTTTTTCAAAATTTTGAAGAAAGTATTTCCTCAAGTATTTTGTTCAATAGCAACTCTAACAGGCTTTCTTAAATAGTTTAAATTTGTAATCATCTTTGTTCTTTAAAGAGCCAATGGAGTAAATGAACTAAATAAACAGTAATAAACCAAATTCTGGCCCAGTTGAAGAAAAGGACAAAATTTCTGCTAGTTTCAACAAGTAGGATATTATTCCAAAACCTTAAATTCATCTAATGTAATGTCATATAGTGGATTTAATATGGCCAAGAGTACAATATGATTTTTTTTTCTTGTTATAATTTATTCCATAAGAAACAGAATGGCTCAGAACACTAGATCCGTTTCATACCCCTGTGGCCACGTGATTTATTGTCTATTTATGGCAACATAGCAGAAAAGCATTTTGGTCTATCAATTTTAATATACTACTCAACTGTTCTTCATGCTGAACAGATAATGATGTGTTTAAATTGTTGATGTTCAGCTTTTTGTTAAGGAAAGATGTTAAAAGGCCCGAAAAATGTGCAATTCTCTTTTGCTGTTTGCTGGAGGAGTGCAAATAAAAGATATTTCAGGAAGGGCTACAGAAGGTGGCTTTAGAACCATCAAAGCAAATGATACAGAGTTGGTTGTTTTTTGGGGGGTTTTTTGTTTTGTTTGTTTGGGTTTTTTTGGACTAGTCATATCTCGGGGGGAAAAAGTCAGTACTACAGTTATCTGTCTACATGGCCTGGCTCTGTGCGGATCGGAGTTAGTATTTTGCAATAATATGAAGGCTATAATGAGATTCAGAATATCTTGTTTCTCTGTCATTGATCTGTTGAGTGACTGAGGAGTTCTTTCATACTCATTGCTTCGATTTCCCTTTCTGTGAAACTAGTGATAATGATACTTCTATTCTGAAAACCCATTAAGGTCCGCAGGTAAAAGCTGTCTTAGATTTAGTTTCATTATTGGTTTTCCTAGTCCTCAGTGAGCTAAGAATCAAAAATAACTTTGTTTTGGATGTCTTGTGTTGGATGACATCACTCCGACCAGTATACCAAAATAACTATCTCTTGGAAAATCATTCTTTGTCTTTTTCACAAAGCTAGCACTCAATTCATGGAACATTACAAAGGGAATGCTTTTGGAGGCCATGACCAGCAGAGAAGCATAGAGGTATAAATGGTGTCTTGGACCATGCCCGCAGTTCTTTCAGCGGTTGCAGCGTGGAACTTGTTATTTGTGTGTTTGACTGTCGTCTCTTTCTGGCGTGGTGCTTGGTGATCTGCCTGCTTGTGCTCAAGGGTGTGGCTGGCTCAGCTGATCCTGGTGTTGTGGAAGGACTCCTAACTCTAGGCAGCTCTGTAAACAGTGGCCTGAGCGTGTTTACGGGTTGCTTGGAAATGTGTGTTATTGCTCAGATGTACAGTGGAGAGCGTAGTTCAGGCTCAAGCAATAAGACGAGGCATTTTGTGTTTCCGAAATTAATTGGACTCTTTGTTAGGAGAGGCAGTGATAGGAGTGTTCTTATGTGTATCTGAAGACCAGGTTGCCCATATTTCCTTCAAGCTTTTCCTTCCCATGAGCTGAACAGCTTTGATATTCAGCTACATCAATCCTTTTAGCCTTGGTGGTGCTGCTGACTTATTTTAGGACATGACTACTTAATGAGTCCTTCACAGGAGCTAATCTTGATGCTCCTCTCCTACTTCTTGGGCTCTGGGGCAGTCTGTGTGCTTCAGAGGCCTAAACTACCGTCTTTGGGTGAAGAGTCTCGGCAGGCTACATGCAGGCTGCTACGGAGAGCTAGCAGAAAGGCAGACAGACCGAAAAAAAGTAATCGATGGAAGTAGTAAGCCATTCTGAAGGACTGGGATTTTAAGAAAAATAAATGGTTGGAAAATTTCTGAGCATCTCGGTTGTTAAGGCTGTCTTCCCAGGCTTTGTGGGAACTCAAAAGATATATGCTCCAATTTAAATTTTGCACCAGGGTATAGTAGTTTGCAGTCTAAATATATTCTCTTGAGTATCCTTTCAGACAGTTCACATCCAGAAACTAGAGTAGTAAACTATATATAGTCTCTGACATTACAAACCAGGTTTGTTTTCACCTTCTTCCATGGCTGAATTGAGATAGTAGGAGCTAGCAGGTCCTCTTGCTGTTGTCTTCCGTATTTATGGCTCACCATTCACAGTCTCATTTGTGTCCTCATTTTGGTGTTCAGACTTGAGCAGTGCATTTGCTTTCTGGCTCATCCAACTTATTTACACATGCCTCTGACTTCAGGTATGTGCTGTCCTGAATGCTTTTTTTTTTTTTTTTTTTTTTTTTTCGTGTGTTTTGTTT
>JAAGAY010133403.1:0-19437 GCA_011801015.1 Ardeotis arabs
AAAAAAAAAAAAAAAAAAAAAAAAAAAAAAAAAAGAAAAAAAAAAGAAGAGAAGATGTGAAGGAGCTGAGCGGGGGTAGAGAGGGGGAGGCGTAAGCCTTGTGGGCCTTGCAAGCCTCACCTTCTGGCCTCCCGCCGGGCAGCCAACTGGGCCCAGCTCAGCCCAGCCTGGCTGTAAGAAGTGGAGAGGAGATGAGATGTGAAGAGAACCTGAGAGGCATCTGCCAGCCTGTTGTGAAGAATTTGTCTTGTGAGAGGAACAGCTGCAGACGCCAAGGTCAGTGAAGAAGGAGGAGGAGGAGTAATGCGGCTCCTGGCCAAGATTCCCCTGCAGCCTGTGGTGATGACCATGGTGGAGCGGGTTGTCCCCCTGCAGCCCATGGAGGTCCACGGAGGAGCAGAGATCCACCTGCAGCCCATGGAGGACCCTACACCAGGGCAGGTGGAGGCCTGAAGGAGGCTGTGGCCTGTGGAGGGCCTGCTGGGGCAGCTGTTCTGGAGGGACTGCACCCCGTGGAAGAGATGACCCATGCTGGAGCAGTTTTGTGAAGGACTGTGGCCTGTAGGAGGGACCCCAGGATGGAGCAGGGGAGGAATGTGAGGAGTTCTTCCCCCAATGATGAAGCAGCAGCGTGAAACAACGCATGATGAACTGACCACAACCCCCATTCCCTCTTCCCCCCTGTGCCACTCACAGGGGGGAAAGTAGCAGAGATAATGTTAAGCCCAGGAAGAGGGAAGGGTAGGGGGAGTGAGAGAGAGACTGCATAGTCTGGCCGCAACTGAGGCTAAACTACAACACTCCAGCAAGTCTTCTGTCCTCCCATTTCTTGAGCATCTTCACTGCATCAGGAACCTTGTCCCTGTCCCATTCCAACCACCTTCTCTCCCCTTTCCCCTCTTATTTCTTGTTTTTTCTCAGCCATCCTTGGCATTCTGTTCCTGGTTCTTCTTTCAGTTACCTGTGGTGTCCTTTGCTCCCTCTTCTGCAAACTCCCAAGATCATTCTCCATTTCGTGACCATCTTTCTTTCCCTACATCTTTCCTTTTCTTCAGGGTTATTACATTTCCCTCCTTTGTTTCCATGCTCTCTCCCTTTTGTCTGTCAATTTGCTTTTTATTGTGCATGAAGAAGAAATTTAAAAGCATTTCCTGCAACCCACTATTTTATTTTAGCAATGAAAAAGCCCACCAGTGAGCTTGCCCGGATTATACTTTATTTTCTACAAGAGCATGAAATACACTTGTAAAATGAGACAGTGTCAGATTCAGGGGGTCTACACAGTTGAGTTACTCATCTTGCACTTACAGATAATGGCGAGGTTTTTCTCCAAGATGAGGCATACTTCAACCATGACCTTGGCCTCTGCTGTATTAGGTACAGCTCTTCTAGGAAATCCGTACTTTGACAACCCAACATTTAATGACACTGAAATTACCCAACAACACTGTGTACACAACCAAAATTGTAGCTAAGCTATGTGTTAGTAATGCTCCAGTTTCAATGCAATTAGTGCCACTCAATATGTAGCGTAACTCAAGCATATAATTAAGTGACAAGTCTGCATGTTGTAACTGTTTGCTGAAGATTTCTCGCCAGTTTGTTTACAGCAGTAAGGCCTCTGAAAGAACCTTAGGATTACCTTCCTGAAGGGTAAAAGAAGACTAGTAGTTTATTTTGTGAAATTTATTGTATAAAGGTGAAGCACCATCTGGGAAATCGCGAAGTTTAATCTGCTGCTGCCTTAGTGGTAATGTCATTTACCTCTGTACGAAGTGAGGCCCAAAGTTATCGCTGTAAATTTACAGTATTTATTCTTGCTTTCCACTAGTGTAACTAATTCCATAGAGTGCCAGCTCCTCCAGCCCTGTGTGTTTGTCTGCTGGCCCAAAAGGGTTTGGCCAGGCAGCTGAGTTCCTTGACGCTACCTGTCTGATTCAGGAGCAGCATGGGAAAGAGATGGACATGCTGCCAATATTTGGTGGCATAACAGCACTTTAGGGACTGGTACGAGATGATCAAAGTTTTCAGTGTTCTTATTTTAGCCAAAGCCTTAACTGACCATTGATCAGTTTCAGAATTAAGCAGTTCGGTGCATGGTGGCTTAAGGAGAGAAAGCATATTTTTCAAACCTAGATCCTGTACTGAGAGCAACTCAGGTGGCATCAGGCATTGGGCTAAATCTGAAAGAACATGAAGAGTTTCAAAGTAAATGATGTGTGGTAGGCACAGAGCATTGGTGCAGAACAGTTTTTCTACATTATTCATAAAGCAGGTATTTTCAGAGCCTACTACCCTGGTTGGCTTGTTTACAGATTATGTATCTTTGAGGTGCAGCTTCCAGATTTTAAATGAATTTTTTGTAACTTTTATGAGAGTGATAAAATTAATGCAATTAGGGAATCCGAGTTTTGATCTAGATTCAGACATGTGTGTAGTAATCCATGACCAAGAGCAATGGTGGTGGTGGTTTGATTACAGGCATGTTTGATTCCAGTGTCAGTACCTCGAGAAGTAATTAATAGTGATAAGTTTAGCAGTAGGAAGCTGTTAAAAATAAAGAACAAAGATTGCTTTAACATTCTGGTTCCCTTATCTTTTGTAGTGTTGGCAGTCAGACATACCAGGTGGGCAAAATGTATATTCGCTTGAAGATTTTATTCAGCCAGTGGTGCTAAACAAAGTCCCTATCAAGCAAAGCCAGTGGCTGTACAGTACAGCAGCTGTGCCCCACTCTTCTGTATCCCTTACATTTCTCACAAATTGCTTGCAGCGTAAGCTGGATATGTTTCATAAATTGTTTGCTTGAAATTGACTTCTGTGTAATCAAATGCACCCTCTTCCTATTTGTGTTTTCTCTGTCAGCTAAGCTTAAAAATGTAAGTGCAGCTGTATGAATACATATGGCCTTGTTTAGCAGTTTTTGCTGGGTATATGGCCCATCTCAATTCCCTAGAAATCTCTCACTGACAAAGATTTTTATTTGTGTGAACATATAATTTAAAAAATCTAACTGACCTCCAATATTTTTACATTTCACTGGATTGCAGGTTTTAGCTGAGGAATGCTGTATGAGGAAAAGTGATTATGTGATGGAAAAGTACCAGAGATTGTGCATCTGTTGGACACATATTTAGAATAGTTTATTGCTAGCTACTGACCCTTCAGGTATGTTAGGAAGTCGTTGGTGCTCTTCTGGCACTGCTCTGTCTCCAGAGCACTCTCTCTATTTAGTACATTTAGTTAATTTTGGCAGTTCTGTTTCATAGAATATTTATATGCCATTATTTAGTTTTGAACTACTGTGATAAAAATGCATAGAAATGTTTTATTGTACTAGAATCTTGCACATCTGTAATTTACCAATCCATTGCTTGATCCCTTCAAATCCCTTGAAGAGATTCATTCAGTGGGCCTTCTGACCCCCCATGTTATCTCTCTAGGTCACTGAGGAATGAACTTACCTCAAGTAGCTGGTATTTTCTTCAGCTTTTTCTGCTAGGACTGTACCTTTGGCCTTGGATTCAAAGATAGCACATGTACATGCCACAGAAGCAAACCAAAGAACAATTTGGACCATGCTGTAAATTAAACCAAATTGTAAAAAAATAGACTCTGTTATTGAAAAAAAATAAAATGTAAGTTATATCATTCACTTAAAAAGGATGTTTGAGGTACTCTGAAAGACCTACAGAAAAGTAAGATATTTTCATGACAAGAAGAATAAGTACATATTTTCTGAAATTCAGAACCAGAAATGGTACTTCAAAAGCGTATATGCATGCAAAAAGTCCTTTTCCTTTCCTCCCTTCCCTGTTAGACCTGATGTAATACCTCTTTTCAGAAAAATACCTGCACATAATGCTTAGATTTTTTTCTATTACTACATCCATTGATTTCAGTAGTCCTTGTCAATTTTAAGGTACATTCTGAAATACGTTAGCTCTTTTCCTTCTTTGTGATGCTGCATTTGTTCTTGTTTGTGAAAGAGCTAAATAGGCAGCATAAGGCAAAGAAGAACAATTTCCACCTGAGTGAAAGGCAGTGCATGTCTCACGTTGGAGCAGGAGTGTGCGTGGAGAGGTTGAGGGGGAAAGTGTCAGGGGAGAATATTCATTTTTCTGTTTATCCTGTTGAGTTTAGCTTTTCTAGCCTGTTTTGTTATGGGCATACAGGCTCAGAATTCTAAATAGGGAGGAAAAAGTGCATTTTGAGGAGCAAAGCGTGGCATGTTTCAGGTCAGACTTTCAAAAGAATCTACACCTGCATTTTTTTACAACCTGGCCAGGCAGGTAAATATGAACACTTGTGTTTCCAACCTACGTACCTGCAAGTATGTGCAAAGAAGGTGACTATACAAATACCTCTCTGTACTTAAGTTTCTTACTGTAGATAGATCCCTTGTATACAAACTCACTGCCTGTGCTTGGCACAGTTGTCTTCCTAAAGAAGGAAAAGATCAAATCTGAGTATACAAGGCAGTGGGATTTAATGGGATCAACAGTCATGCTGAAATATGTGTGATTAGAAATTTTTTTTATAAACTTAATTCTCTTAAAATCAGTGGTTTTTAGAAATTTCATGCACTGGGTGAGATAAAAGTGCCTGTGACCTGAGTCACTGATTCTTACTGGATTTGTGGAAAACCAGAAGCTTCTTATTTCTTGTGAGCCCTGTGAGGAGTCTGTTAGGAAAGGTTCAGAGTAAACAGGGTTATAGCATACCAGTCTGTAGCACTGCTGGTGAGATGAAATGGAGTTCAATTAAAATGCCAGCACCTACCATTTTAATTTATGTATTCATTTGCTTTTTTTTTTGGGATAGAAGGACAAAGATTTCTGTGGAAAGAAATTACAGCCTTCAGCACTGGCAGGAGTTCATTTCAAACACATTTCGTGATCACTCTGATTTGGCAGGTGCTTTTATGGGACTTACCATCCTGGGAGCATGAACCTCTCACTGCTGGCAAGAGATTTTCCCCACCCCAGCACAAGATTAGCTTTGTCTTGAAAACCTTTTCTGTCCAGTGGGTTTGAAGGACATGGCTAAGGCATTTATTGGGGTAAACATTTGACACATCCCCATATCTGTGTTTTAACTAGTCAGAATGACTTTGTAGGCAAAATATAAAACTAGCTCAATGGTAGGTGCATTTCATACTGAAAAATAAATCCTCTGTCAGGAGGGGTGAAGCCATAGCAAAGTCAGCTTCAAATAAATGGCAGCTGCTTGGCAAAGGTGCTGATTTGGAGCTAAATAGAAATATTATTGTCTGAAAGCCAGACACTGCCTACCTGTGCCAGAGAGCTTATGCAGTGAGAGAGGGCAGGGAGGCTGCTTCACCCGCAGTGACCCAGGATGTAGGAGAGTTACCCCACCCCAGCTCTGCTTCTGCCTCCCCTCCCTCCTCAGAGATTCCCCTGTTTGTTTCAGCTGACAGCAGCAGCTTGATGGTTGTTTTCTGTGTAATCTGAAGGGGATTCCCACACTTGCACTTTTAGAGGTTGGCCATGCCTCTTTTCTTAGAAAGCCTCATCCTCTTGAGCCAAGAGGCACCCCAGCTGCAGGACACCTTAATGCACTTTCTCTCTTCCCTTAAAAATTAGTATTCGTTTCTTGATTGATTTTGGTTGAGGTTCCATTTTCTGTCTGAAAATTGCCTACGACATCCCTCCTAACAAAAGATTGCAAAAAACACTTCAGATTTGGTGAACTATGTGATTGCTTAACAGCTGGGGAGCCCACGTGAGTCCACTTCAACCTGCAGAAATGCAGCCTTTATACCAAGCAACAAGGTGTGCCCTAATCCATACAGGGCTGGCAACACAGAAGACTGCCTAAGATTGAGTCTGTGGCTGCCTACAATTTCTTTTCTTCTGTTGCACATAGACTTAGACCAGTCATTGACCGGATTAACCTGTTAATCCTTTGTATGTAACCCTTTATTGCTCTCTGGCAAGACTCCACAGTGTCAGTGATTGTATTTACCATTGATTTCAATTAGTTTAACAGGGTTTCAGAAATGACATAAATTTGAATCCAGCGCACCAGGAAATCATCATTATTGTGTCAGATTGGTGGTATAGGCTGTACTTTTAATTTGCAAATGTACAAGCTTGCCAGTCTGCATTGCAGCTGTGCACTTAAAATGTGAAATATTCAGAATACGTGATAGGATATTGATCTGGAAACTAACACTTATGTGATTTTTTTTTTTTACCTTGTGCTTGAGTCTTTAAGTCTCCTGTCTGTTCAAAGCCCATAAGAACAGTGCATTGACTGTACTGAATTTCTGCTTTGAGAAACTTAGGTGCAGTCAGCTTGTGTAAAGATTATGCATAATATTGGCTGTTTAGGAAAACTTGTCTTCTTTAATGTTATAATATGAAAAAATGTTCTAGTGCATTTAGATGTGAGGTAGTTTGTAGGTAACAAATTTGATTAAGCGGTGAAATCAGTTTTGTTTGCACATCTTGACAACAACTGACAAAGTGAGCATGTAAAGCATTTCTCTCAAGTCTGTAAACTGAGAAATGTCTTAGGAAAGCAAGCATCTGAAATATACCCTAAAATGTGTGACAGTATACTCTCTAGAATTTCTGCCTAAATGAATGTCTAAGATGCTTGAGAGCACACCCAGTGTTTTCATAATCCCTTACTGGGAATAGGTACCTATTCCGTGAGCTCTGGTGGTTTCTCAACTAAAAAATTATCTGTCTATACCTTTTACATGTTCCTTAATGGTGTCTAAAAATGATATATTCTTGAGGAAAATTGGCATCATGTATGCACCTAAGGAACCGTGAGCAATCATTACATCTACTATTTTTCACAATCTGCAGACTGCAAAATAGTAAAGTGTAAAAATATTTTTATTTTCCTTTCCTGGTAGATGTCCGTAGAAGAACAATTTATGAGTACCACAGGGTGGAGCTGCAGATGTCAAAGATTACCAATCTATCAGCTGTTGAAATGATACCTCTTCCAAGTAAGTAAAACATAACACGGGCAGGAGCCAGATCTGGGAAGGACTCCCCTCCCGCTCCCACCAACACACATACAATTTAAAATGTTTTGTTTTATCTGTGGTCTTGGAATCATGGACAAATTCATTTATCCTCTCTCAGATTTGTTCCCAGATGGATGATGCATTATCCAGTGCATCCTCATGTATCTCAAGTTAGTTTATAGGCATATAGCTCCCAGTAGGTTTTGAATGAAATTTGTGCCAAATCATTTTTTTCAGAAGAATTATTATATTGCCTTTAAATTTGTTTCCTCGAGAAAAACAAAGACATTTTCATGCTTGCAAGGCAAACACAAATTCATCTGTGTATTGTGCATCACATTGCAAAGGAATATCCCCAAACATTTTTTGCAGTTCATCGGCCTCTTTTGCCTAAGGTAAAATTATGTCGTTTAGAAATCTCTCTGTTTAAAGTGCCAGCTGTACTATGGTGAAAAAAAAAAACAACCCAAAACCAGAAACAGCTGTTTCTCTTTTTCCTAATCCAATTATAGTTCTTGCATACTTTCCTATCAGTCTTACTATGTACCTGTGTCTGAATGTTAGCAACACCAAAGAACACTGGAACTAGGGAAGAAAGAGATTTAAGGAAATACTTAATATTAAGCAAAAAGATAAAAATTTAGCAATGAAGCTGAATGAACAGCTGTCAAAGTGGGATTACATTTACAAATGGAATACAAAAGGAATCCTACAGATAAAAGGTACCTCTGTCCATACAGTTGTGCAATGCATTGTAATAGGCGGGATTTAGTGTCTTTTTTTGGACGTGTGAACCTGTTGAGTCCCTAAGTATATATTATCAGATGATGTATCCTTCTTTTGTGTTTTTTATGAGAATTATTTGTGAGACTAATGTAATAATTTTTGTTTGTCTATGTCCCAGCTTGTCTCCAGTTTACCAGCTGTGGTCCCTGTGTCACTGCCCAGATTGGTTTCAACTGCAGCTGGTGCAGTAAACTCCAAAGGTAAAGAAAAGGATTTTCTTTTTTGTGTGGATATGCAGCTGTGCTCAAGGGATATCCAAAAACATTGCCCATAGGTTGTTCAGCACAGAGGATTGTTATATTTAGGTCTTATATACATGCATTCACATAAACGTACACCTAAGTTGCGATCACTAGCAAACATCATTGTCTCATTTCACCTCAGCAAAGAAATTAGGCAAGAATGGTCAAAACAGTTCTTTTGGAACTTAAGCTCTTGTTACTATATTCTTAACTCTACTCTGAAATCCTTTTGAAAGAGAACAAGAAGTAGAAGTCATAATAAAATTCATATTTTCTGCCTATATCCCTGGCTTCATAAAAAATAATTTAACCACATGGAGATATGGGGTGGTAATGTAAGTATAAAGACATACTCGTTCTCTTAACAGTGGGTAGACAAATACATCCAAAGACTCAGAGTCTTTTGTCTTTTAACCGCTCATTATACTTAGTGGGTATGTTGGGTCTCCTCAGCCTCTCACTGCCACGTTGACAAGGACAGTTGTCAGCAGCAGGAGCAATTTACACTCTGTGGAGCAGCTGGAGCACAGATAGCAAAATGGAAACTCTGCAGCTATAGCTTTTCCAAAAAGTTCTTCAATTCTTCAGTTACTGCCTTTCATTTACCTTTGTAGCAAAAATTTCTTTAACACCAGTTCTCTGACACAAAATGCAGTATTATCATGGATATTTATTATTGTTGTGTTTTTCAACCCTAGTGATTGGATTTAGAAACATCATGTATAAAATGGATGTATAATGAAAGGAGAAAGTGCTAGTAGTAGTCTAAACCAGTGTAATAATTTAATACCATGCTGAAGAACTGATAAATAGCTGACGAACATGGTACAGAATTAGGAACCTCAGGTCACTTATTATGTTTTCTTAAGCTTCTACTCCCTTAGTAAGTCATTTGAGAAGTCACTCTGTTGTCAGTTTGTCTTGCAAAAAAACACTTGAGTGGAATTAGAGCTAAATTAAATAATTTCACAGAAAATGTATCAAACAACTTCAAGAGTAAGGATACTTGTAGAAGACTGTTCTAAGCAAGCATGAGGAAATCTTGCTTCCTTTAGCCAATTTCTTGCTTTCCAGCATTGCTTGATTCTACTTCCATTAATAAATGTTGTAGCACCGAAAATCTCTTGGCTTTGGTTTGAGCAAGCTCTGATGCTTTGTGGCCAGTGTTCTTGTTTCTTTTTGGATAAACCAATTCTAGTAGGTAAGATTTGAAGAGATGGTAAATTCAGACCTCTTATGAAGGACAGGCAGACCTTCAGATCCTTTGTTTGCTCTGTAGTTTCTGGAGAACTGAGTTTCCTAAATTCTGGAGTTGCTGGAAAATCTGTTTTGCTCACTGAGGCACAAATTCACTGTGGAGAACTAAAAGGGTTTTATCCTTCACTTTTAGCAGGCAGCAACACCAGGCATGTAGTTAGACTGTGTTCCCTTCCACGTACTTAGGTGACTTTGTGACTGCCTCTACACAACAGGCAAGGTGTAATTTACTGCTGAAAAATATACAGTCTCAACACACCTATTTCTATTCAATTAAAGTTTGCATGAAAAAATCTTATTTTTCATTTTGCCTCTGAAGATCACACTGCAATCAAAGATGAACCTACTGTGAGGCAGTCCTGCAGTGTTTACCAAAAACAGCTGGCTCCAGGCTGCAGCACAGTTGTGCCTTTGACAAGCTGCAGCAGATAAACTGCACAGTTTTATTGCAGTTAATTAGTCCATTACTGACAGTAGTGAGACTGTCATTTCATGCAGGCTGTGCTTGGATGTTGTTTGACTAACAGCAAAAGCAGGAACTGGAGTTGATTCTTTAAAAAAAGGATGTCTTCAGAAAAGCAAACTAAGGCTATGTCTCCATGTGGGAATTTCAGTAGTGTAAAACAGTCATACCATCCGATTTACATCAGTAAAGATGAGTGATATTCAGACAGGTTAAGCAAATAGAGAATTGTGTATAGAATCATAAAATAGTTCAGAATGGAAGGAACGCTAGAAGTCATCTAGTCTAACCTCTTTCTCAAAGCAGGGCCAGCTGTGAAGTCAGATGAGTTTGTTCATTACTTTCTTCATCTGGGTCTTTAAAACATCTGAGGCTATGGCCCAGTTCCCTGAACAACTTAAAATATGAGATTTTACACCTTATTTTTTAAATTGATATTTCATCTGGAAACATGGCTTTGGTGATTATGTCTGCTTCAGGCCCCTTTCTTGGCCACTCTCCTCCAGCTTCTGAAATGAACAGCTTGCTTCAACTAATTCAGTTCTACAGAGAAATAGATCTGAAATAATAAGTGGATACATATTTTGTGATAAAGGCAACTTGCTTTCCAACATGTGAAGATTGAGCGTTTTTTTATTTAGGGTACATTACACTGCAGGATCATTGTGATCAGGACTCATTCCTGTCTCAGCTTTGACAATTTTCTGCTCCCTACTAGTTCTGGATACTCTCTTCTGCCTTCTAGACCAGTGCCTCTCTTCTTTTACCTTTCTATTCCTCAGCATATTTATTAATTTTAGGGAGATACAAAAAAAAAAACCCAAAAAAAACCCCCACCTTATTCTATTCTCAGTGGAGATGTTTGGATCACAAGACACTACTCACTACCTGAGTACCAATTTGTGGGTTTGCTTCCCTCAAAAATTTTCTGTGTTAAAATGTTCTTTTTGCGTGTGATAAAGAAACACATGCTCAACAAGAAAACCTAACTGTCATGGTGAAAAATCATAAAGGATGGAAAACTGAGTTCTTTCAGCTCAGTGCTCCAGCTTTTCTGTGTGTCACTGCTTTTCAGTCACCAACCTTGTAAATCAACCTAGACTTTTATCTTCTGTTGTGATATACATTGCTCTGCTGCAGCAGAATAAAATCTGCTTGGAAAAACAAGGGCAAAGCATTACATGAAGTATTAACTTAGACATTTCAGAAGTGCCTAGAGTACAAAGGAAATTAATATTTACAGTCCACTTTCAAATGAGTGCTCATAGGGGTTTTTGAAATAAACAGAAGCAGATGCTTAGGAGTAATGCCTGAGTAGTGCTTCTGGGTTGCAAAGCTGACTGAACACACTGGTCCTGGAGATGAGAAACCAAAACTGTCTCTCTTGGCTGTAGGCAAAGCCCAAGGTGGGGAAGGCAGTTAGCCTTTGGTGCAAAAGCCTGAAGGCAGCTTTGAACTTTATCATGACAGGTTTCCAGTGTGTACCAGCTAATCTAGTGCTCTGATTTCTGCAGGCGGGGGAATGCCTGTTTCCTAATGAGGAGACTGTTAGGGAGCAATGAGGGTTGATATGGGTGTAACAGACAGTGATGTTCCTCCTGTGGAGCCACAGGAGCATCTTGATACCCTAAAGTAAGATCTCCCAGAGCAGACAGGCTTCCATGTAGGTAATAAGCAGACATGATCCAGCAGGAAACAAAACTCTATACGAATTCTACAACCCTTTTTTCTCAACAAGTTACGACTCCATTTAGCCAGAGCAACATTTCTACCAAGAACAGCATCTTGTATGCTTTTTTTTCCTTTCATAAAATTTAAACCATATATTGAAACGTTCACACAACAAAGTACATTTGTTGGAAAAACAAAAAGTTTATATAAAACCTGTAACTGCACAAGGAAAATTGACCAGCAGAAATATTGCAGAATAACTGTACTCCCCCATGTGGGCAATCTGTGTTGGAATTAAAATAACTTTATTCTATAACAGTGGGTTGTTTCCTTCCTATTAACTTCAGCCCAGCTGCTCTGCAAACTCTGCAGTTTTCAGAGAGGCAGGTTGTTCTCGCAGGTGACTCAGAGTAAAATCCTCCATTCTTGTCACACTCTACAAGC
Source organism: Ardeotis arabs (assembly GCA_011801015.1). Lineage (NCBI taxonomy): Eukaryota > Metazoa > Chordata > Aves > Otidiformes > Otididae > Ardeotis > Ardeotis arabs. Next base: position 11,873 of record JAAGAY010133403.1, read on the forward strand.
TTAAAATCACAGTTTCCCTTTTCATAAGGGTTCATCAAACTATCCACTCTGAAATCCAATATGACGTATGTCATACAGTTTTATCGTTACTAAAGTAAAGGCACATCATGTTCTTCTGACTTCAGCAGATGGAGGATCCTCCTAGGAGCTTATTTTTTTTTAAGCTGTATGTTTTATAGCTGTTCCATAAGTAAAAGAGACGACTAACTATAAATACATAAGCTAAAAGAGGATCATAGCTTTCTCCTACACAAGGATCTATGTCTACAAAATACCAGAAACACTTAGCATGTCTCATAGTAGTCACCTGTGGCTGAAGCTTGGATTATTTGCTCTTCATTTTCTCTGACTTCCCAGCATGTAAAAACTGGGAGAATTCATTAATGTTAGATCTATCTGTATCATCTTTTCATGCTTCTGAAAATGTTTATATACTCTAGACACTTGGTATAGCCTGCATGTTAGAGATGTCGTTTTCTAGGAAAGTTTTTGGAAGCTTTAAGGCAACTTTGCCATTATATTGTAGGTTCAATTTGTACAGCTTGCTCACGTTACTGAAATAGTGAGTTCCTTTGGAAATATTTGAAGTTTGTTGCCCAAGAAATAAGTTATGCTTATTAAATTTAAAAGAATTGTTGCTGAAATAGGATGGAAATGCAATGCTTAAATTATCAAGGAATTTTTACAAACTTTATACAAAGTTTTGAAAATATTTATGTTCAGATTCTATATATATTGATGGTTTGGTTTTGATGAACTTCAGGAAAGTCTCAGATCTTTGGCAGTGAAGTGATAATGATATTTCAGTGAATTCAGAAATAAGCAGACAGAAAGCACACTCTTGCAATCCATGCATGCTGGAGGCTCAAGTTTTGAATGTGTCTTTTGCTTCACTTCATTAACACAAGATAAAAGTATCTCCCAATCTTTGCAACATCCCTCAGATTTAGTGTGGCACTATTGTCCCAGCACTGGAGAGAGGGAACTGGTGTACTGAAGGGCTAAGGGCAAGAGCTGTGAAGAGTTTAGAAGATAGTTTTATTCAGCTGTCACTGTGGGTACCTATATTCAAATTTTAAATCCTCAAAACTGGCTGCCTTATGCCAAGGGCACAGAAAAGCCTGGCGGCTAGATTCGCAAGGGTTGTTTTGCTGGCTGATTCGCTCACATTTTCAAGGCAAGCTATGCATAAGAGCAGTACTGAAAGTACCTTTTCACCAAACCCTGGACTTAAGTGTCTAAGACCATAGGTCTCTAGGGCTCGAACACTTCATCTGAGGAAATACCTACAGCTTCCTGAGTCTTAAACAGGGCTCAGCAGTGAAGTTCTTGAGCCCCATGAAGCTCCTCTACTCATTGTGCGTGACGCTGCCCTTTACACAACAAGGGTCTCACAGTGATCAGAGAATCTTGTGAGGACAGGAAGAGAACATAAGTCCCCTGAACCCAAGTCACCCATGAAGGGTGGCCCATTAGATGACCAGATGCTTAAGCCAGAGCAGTGAAATTTGTACCCCCTTGCGTGGCTCCAGCTTAGAGCAGGTAGTGTCTGCCTGGAGACTCAGGGTCAGCTCCTGCCACTGCTGTCCAGGCAGCTCTGCTGGGGGCTTTCCCAGGTCTGCGAGGAAAGAGAGATTCAGCTTTGGGAGTCCTGCTTCACAAAAAGATCTTGCTGATGTTAAGTGCTTAAATGCACTTTTAAACTTAAGAGTCCCTATTTTCCAGATTATGCATTGAATAGCCAGGTTTGACATCATATCAGTTTATGGTATTGACCCATGGAGTGCAAACCCCCGTTTTGAAAAGTGCACTGGAACATGCTGCACAAATTACTGTGTCAGATTTTCTGTGTGCAGTGATGAGCCAAGACACTCCGTGCACTCTAGGCAGAGTTATTCTGCCCGTGTGTGCGTGCACAGCTCCCAAAGCTTGTACTTTTAAAAACAATCATGAGCTAAAAAGATGAAAGAATCTCATTTGTGATACATTTCACTTCAATGCTTAATCCCATATGCCATCAACAGCACTAGTTGTGCAAACCAAAAGGTTAAGGCTGTTTTTTATGGAATCTGTTCTGAGCAAAGTGAAAAATAAGAAATGTTTCTGGGAATAGTAGCAATAGTGGGATTTAAGTCTTGATACTTCTAATCTTTTATTATGATAATCACTGTTCCCATCTAAGCAGGTAATAAAGAAACAAGTTGTTTTGCATTCCTTGCCAATTAGCTGGAAAGCAGGGAAGGGAAAATCTTTAGGCACTTGCAGTTCTTAAGAAAACATTTTACAATTGAAATATGAAGTGACAGTTTTCCATGGTGGCCTTACGGTAACTGAGATAAAAAATGGTTGCCTATTATTTGTCTTCTGAACTTCTGGACAAGCTTGAAATTTCTTGTTTGTTTATTCTTCTTTTAGAAAGAAATTGGAAACATGTTTAGTTAACTTTCAAATCTGAGTTTGTGTCTGGAAATTTTGAATATCAGGAAGAGGACAAAGATTAAGATTTTTGTTTGGTTGTTGTTCTGTATGTCTTACCTGACAAGACCTATTTTCATAAAAACTATATTGAATTGAATATTATAGTATAAATAAGTCTTATGGGATCTAAAATACTTACTGCCTGAGCAAAGCACCACACATAAAGAATTACAAAAAAAAAAGCACAAAAATAAGAATAATACAATCTGACTAGATAAAACCCCTGATTTACAAAAGAAAATCATTAAATCCAAATAAGAAACACAGTGTCTTTCTCCACACACAGCTTACTGTTTGGCATCTACATTTCTCTCATCTTTTATTTGATAGCTAATACTTAAGTGTTAGATACTTAAGTTTGATAGCCATAACAAAAGTTGTAGATTCCACTGTGGAGCAGGGAAAGGCAATGAATAAGATCTGGACCAAAAATACTCATTAGCTAATAGTGCAGATACATTAGCTTAATTGTGCAGTGAACATGCAGTGGACATCTCCTGTTGTGACATGCTTTCGTCTAAGACCTTCAGATTATTTTACCAATAATGTGAAGTTCTTGAAAAAAAAACGAAAAACTTGAAATCTAGAAGGTTTTAACTCAGATGTTATAAATATACTCCTTAAAGGCTCTGGAAGTTTTTCTTATGCAAAGAAATTACAATGAAGGCATAGAACTGAAGTTACTGTTGATTTGATGGGAGAGGTAACAAGCTCGGGCATTGCAGTGCAAGTTGGCAAAACAATTGGTATAGTGCAAGGAAGGGAATTTTACCTCCTGAGCTGGAAATATTTTTACTCCTGTCCCTACTTTCATAAACAACCATTTGTAGAGCTCAATTTTTATTCAAGTGCTCACTTTTCCATACTTCCTGATTTTAACTATTTTAATTTTCCTTATTCTTTGCTTTAGGGATATTGCATATTTCCATTCCAAATTAAAAGATAGGAGGAAGACTTGCTGATTTATATTCAGGCTGTTTATATCCCAACACTATTTGACTGACAGTAGTGTGCCGTTACTACAAAATTGGCAAGAGTATCTTAGCCATCGAATTCTAAAATTTAAAAAATGAGGCATTTGTGTGGATTAAATAAACCACCAGAGGGAGCATATATAATCCAATCAGTGTTAATAGATTCATATACAAATGACAAGGAAAATCTCATTTTAAATGCTTTAGAAGAGCTAGAGGTTTAAAATACAGTGTGTTCTATAAAATATATTCCGTTCTATCAATGTGTATAACTTCATGAATTTGCTGATCATACTCCTTCAGGCAAAGTGAAAGAAATGTGCCCAGATTCTGCCCATCTCTAGAATTTGTATTCCACTACAGCAGTTCTTTATGCTGGAGAGATTTTCTGTTAAAACATGGCAGAGTCCTAACACCTGAGTCTTAACAAGCAGATTGTTGAATTAGGTCAAAGATATCCTGTGCTAAATGAAAAGTAATGTCAGTACTATTTTTCTAACTTGTATACTGTTTCACTCCAATTACGGAACAATCATATCGAAAGTGTGGGAAGCAGAAATTCTAGCCCTTTGTCAGAGTTTACTCTGATTAAAATGCAACATATTTTTCTTCTGTTTTAAAAGTTGTGTTGAGACAGCAATTGGATTTTTAATCAAGTGCAACAAATATATCAAGAACGAATCTGTAAATTTGTCAGCCCTGATACATTACTGATAAGAACAATACGATAACTAGATCTATACTTTATTGAGCAGAAAATTGCTCCACACCCAACTTCTTGAAATCCTTTGCAAGCTGCTCGCTCTTAATTTGACAAGCTAATTTGAATGCAGGAACTGCAAGAAACTGTTACGAAATTAGCATTCAATAATTGAGGATTTTGTATGCATGGCAAGCCTGATGGGAGTAAAGCAAGACAAGAAAGTGGCACAGAAGTGCTTAATGAGCAAAGCATTGTCTGAAACCAGAGTGAGCCCAGTGAGGGTACTGTTTGGTGAAAGAAGCCTCACAAGATCATAGCAATAGATCTTCTCAAGTGGGATGGCGATTCTGTTTAGTACACAGTGTAAGCTTCAGTGAGCCTGAGGGTACATTTGAAAATACATAACAATAAAGATGTACATATCAGTAAAATGTACATAACGGTACATTTTAAAGGACTGTTACGGAACATAGGCAATCCTGAGCTCTTAACATGCTTTTATTGAAAGTTAGCCTGCAGCCAGATGAACTAACTTTTCAGTGAGATTGATACATGGATAAATAGCAGATAAATAGCCTTTCTACATTTTTTGGTAAGTTTGTGGAATTTTTTAGTACCTGGATTCCATGGAATTATTGTGGAATTTCTGTAATTCCCCTTGAGCACAGATTGTCTAGTACAATTCCTATGATTAATACAAATAAACTTTAAAAAGTTCAGTCCCTGAACAGAAATCTAGCGAAGGTGCAGTCACTCTCAGAAGCCTAGGACATGTCAGAGAAAGACCAGCCAATTCACTAGATAGGGTGTAGGACTTGCTGGAGTAGAATCATCCCTTTGCCTGGTTACAAGCTGATATTTTTAAATGGGCACATACCACCTGAGACCTATGTGGAATACGTTTTCAGGGCAGAGCTTTCTCCTGCAATACCACACAAATTTGTCTTATGAGCTTCATTCCTCAAGTTTCCTTTCTCTGTACATTCTTATGCAGTGCCTTCCTTTCTGCTCCCAAATGTTCTCAGCAGCCCCAAGCTAGAAAATAAAACTATCCATATCCTACCATTAATAGGTTTGATATCTACCCAATTGAATTTGAATCCTGCTTTCATACATAAACTAGCCATTTTCATACAGCTGCAGCATTAGTCACACACTTTTACATATGTATGCCTTGCTTTTTTTCCTAAATAACTCAGAACAACATAAGGACAACAGTTATGCTCATAATTGAGGCAGACTTTTAAGAAATGCAAGGGTGGATTACAAAACTTTGAATTATTTCTAGAAAATGAGCAGAAGAAGATTGCTACAATTCTCATTACTCTGAAATCCTAACCTTTCTGTTGAAATATTTTCTGTGAAATCCTGGACCTGAAGACTGGGAAGCATTTTGAAGCTCTAGATTTCTTAATCTAGATATAAACACAGTGATTTATTTAAGCCACATCACACACACTACTCATATTGTGTATTTGTGTTTCTTACCATATCATTTGCCTTTCCAAATTTGAGATTGGTTTCACTAGCTATTGATTCTCTTGCCAGAGATCTTGCTGTGTCTCCTGGAGCTTAGAAACTCTGTTCTTTATCCACTCTACAGGTTTCTGTTGTATCCAACTTTGTAACACAGCTTGGCCAAGATGTAGATATCACAGCCAATACAAAAAGGACCACTGCTTGGATTGTTTTAAGACATTAATGCAAAGTCTGTATCATGTAGGTCTATCAAATGTATCCCAATCCTAAGACTTTTTATTATAAATACAGGAAGTAGTTATCAAAGATACAGAGGACAGTTAAGCACTTAAATCATGTTTACAGGAGGGAAAGTTAGACATCCATCTGTTATTTATGCCTTGGAGAATGCTTACTTTTGCTGGTTAATTTGGAAGGAAGATCATAAAATCTGTGTTTAGCTTCCATGTTTAGTTTCACAGATGCACTTAAGATACTCTAGTGGTTAAACACTAAATAAATAGGTAGGTAGCACAGCTCTTTCCTGCAGAAACTGCTTTTGCAATTCTGTTACACACTAGTAACAATTTATTCTTCATTTATTGTATTAAAGCAATAAATTAAAACCCCACTCAGTCTTTAATGAACCATTTATATCTAGAACTGCAACTTATATGCCAGCCATAAATCTTTCAAATCCCAACAGAGTTGAGTTCAGACTTAATTCTGTGTTTGTCCCAAGTGCTATAGCTGTAATAGTGGGTATTACCCTGCTCTGTTAAACAGGCATTTACTCAGATTAAACAGTCATTTGCTGGCAGAACTGCACCACATTCAGTTACACAACCTCAGATTGCTTTCTGTTTTGCTTCATTTTTTCTGTTAATTTCTTACATTGATAGCTACTACCAAAAAGTTTGGATTCAAATACATCCCTGTTTCACTAGTGAAGATGACACTTGCCTGTGAAAGGGTTCCACAGATGGATGCCTCAGAATGCAATTTATACGTATCCTAAACATTTTAAGAAACTTGACTCAGTTTTCTGGTCATCATTGTATGCCATGTGATGAACTTTCTCAGAACTGAGTTTCTATACCAGATGTTATAGCCTGACTGATTCCCAAATATATGTCTCAAATAGTGGTCTAATGTAACAATTCGAATTTAATTGTATAATTAGAAGAGTGCAAGGAACACATCTCAAAGAAAACAGACTTTCCTGATAACAAGTTAAAATATTTACACTTAACAACATGCTCATGCATTACACAAGGTAAATAAAGTATAATGTAAAACAGGATGTTAATTTGCATGGTACAGTAATGTGGAGTATAAATGGAAGATAATTAGGTGAATACAGAACAGAAATGGGAACAAATACAAAAAATAACATAGTTACTTAAACACAAGAGTAAAGATTACTTAAAAAACACTGAGAGAGAAGTTACCAAGTAAAACAGAAATTTTTGCCTACTTTACCTGAATTCAGAGACAGAACTTCAAGAAGATTTTGACATCTGCAGACAGGAACCTCCTCTGTATAAGCACAGGTTCGTAGACAGAGGAATGTAGTCAGGGTCCTAAACTCTTCTTTGGTTTTCTCACTGTAATATATCCTCATAGAATCATAGAATAGTTTAGGTTGGAAAGGACCTTTAAAGGCCATGTAGTCAAACCTCCATGCAAGAAGCAGAGACATCTCCTACTCGATCAGGTTGCTCAGAGCCCTGTCCAATCTGGCCTTGAAAGTTTCCAGGGATGGGGCATCTACCACCTCTCTGGGCAACCTGTTCCAGTGTTCCTCCACCCTCATTGTAAAAAAATTCTTCCGTATATCTAGTCTAAATCTACCCTCTTTTAGATTAAAGTCATTACCCCTTGTCCTATCGCAACAGACCCTGCTAAAAAGTTTGTCCTTGTCTTTCTTATAAGCCCCATTTAAGTACTGG
>JAAGAY010133404.1:0-20948 GCA_011801015.1 Ardeotis arabs
CACTCCAGCCAGTTGCTGACGTAGAGAGCGACACCCCCTCCTCGTCTCCCCTTCCTGTCTTTTCTAAAAAGCCTGTACCCCTCTATGTTGACGCTCCAGTCATATGAGTCGTCCCACCACGTCTCCGTGATGCCAACCAGGTCGTAGCCCTGCTCATGTGCACGCAAGAGTTACTATGTAGAAAAACTTTAAGAAGTCATCCTTTTTTTCATTACCGCTCCTGATCACACAGAAGCTACTAGTCTACTCATCACCATCCTGGTTGTACATAGCCTCAACAGTCCAATTCAAAATTTGCAGCTTCCTATTTGTCACCGTATTTTTGTTTGGCTGCAAGGTTTTTGTACTTAAAAGAAGGCATTTGAAATTTTTTAAGTCTTCAGCCATATATTGAATCAAACTAAACCCACATTTTAATGTAGCACCTTCTTCTCACAAATTTTCACTTTTTTTTTTTTGCCTGTTGGATTGCAGTATCTCTCCAAAACACCAAAATAAATTGAGAACAACAAGATATACTTTTACATCTTTTACCTGAAATAGTGAAGATACACCAAAGCTGTGCTTATCCCAAGGATAAAGAGCCATCTTTCTGGAGGTGCTTTTAAAGGGATTAATTATCTTATAATGTATCAGGCAGTGCTAAATTTAAAACAGATCTATCAGTAATTCAGGAAGAGTTTTTAAAATATTTTCCTTTCAAAAGTGGCTGACAGAATTTTTTTTTTTCCTTTGGGACCTAGAGGGGACTCAGCCAAATTATTGCAAGAAAGTTATTAAAAGATTATTGGGGTAGGGTTGAACCCTACTGGAGTAGGGTTGAACTTGAAAAAAGCCCTTTGTACAAGGAAACAGCAGACAAACAAACAAGAGATATATCCAACATGTCAAATTTACTCTATTGTATAACATTTTTTTTAACTGTTTATTTTTCTGCAAAATTGAGCTTTACATTCAAAGTCCTTTTAGGGTTATTGGTTGCTGGTGGGTCTACCTCAAGACTGGCTATCCTGCTCCCCAAAACTGAAGTCCAACTTACACAGTGCATTAACGCTTCCCAAAATCTTTTTTTGCAGCACGATGGATGTATTTCAACTAGTTTTAGCTGTCTAAAAAGTAGCTACCGATTGAAATTTTGTTTGCATCCTTCGTGACTTTTTGCAAGAAGTTAGAATCTATATAGGGCATTTCATTTGAAGGTAAAAGAGTTGACAGAGCCTCTTTACTGGGGCTTATTTATCTCGCTTGATTGTGAAAGAGACTGAGAGGCCCTTTGCACACTGTGTATCTACATTTCAGGTACTTGAATTCAGGGAGATGAATTCTGTTGTAAGTCACTTGGGTAGTTAGTTTACCCTGAAAGTCAGTGGAATATTAGTGCATAAGCCACCCAGACGCCTTTTAAAATTGTTCTATTCGCTGTTGAATTCTAATTATTGTCAGCTGCAATACTCTATGTGTCTAAAAATACCCTTCTCCCCCACCAAGGTATTTCAAACTCTTGCATAGCTTTTACAAGAAGAAAATAAGATATCTAGTAACACACATACATGATATCTTTAGCCTTTCCTTTCCTAATAATTCTAACACAGCCTTGTCTTGCATAATGCTGATTGATGAACAACATCACATTTACAGAAAAAAAAAAATAGAATGGCTTTTATCTCCAGAAGGCTACTCCATGCATGAGGAGGCACTTTTCTTTCTGCACTGGTCAAGTTTCAATTCCTTGCCAACTCTGTGACGTTGCTTTTTCTTTTTTTTCTCTTTTTCTGCAGTTTACTTTCCATTTTGCACCTCATGGGCACATTTAGTTTGCAATGTAGAGCGAACATAAAGATTTAACGGCAAATGAAACTTGGAGGCTTTCAGGATCTTTTTGATCAATTCTTAATCCTGGTGAAGTCTGACAGCTTTAATTTGAGTAAAATATTTTGTGTTATTAGGCTACTTGTTTCACTAGGAACTTTGAATGCAATTTTTCATTGTATATGTTGTTATTGTATCAAGGATAGAAGCTAATGCTGTAATGATTACTACTTGTTTGTAAAAGAAAGTCAAAGTTACCTCAGACTCTCTATTCGTAATCTGAAGTTTCATCTTAGTGCTCCCATTCTCAAGAACTGACTTCTGCCTCATGTAGGCTTCCTGATGTGGAATAAGCTGAAAGCAAGATCACCAGACCTGACATAACGACATAAATGGACCTGGAACCTTTTACAACTATCGCAGATTTGTTGTCGTTGTCTTTGAGAAGGGCTGCAATTGAACCATGCTGGAAAGAAGAAAAGGTCATTGACTAGCTTGGTGAATTACGGTACCTTGTCACTAGAGATCTTCTTTACAGAATAATAAAATGAAAATAAAGCTAAACTCAGCTGCTTGTCTGTGGATATGATGAATGATTCAGATATCAGTCTATTCATAGCCTTTTACTGTTGTGACTCTCCAAATCCTCAGATCACTACTGAATGGGTGTATTTATCAACACATTCTGAATACTTTAACATGGAACAAAAACTACTGCAGAAAGAAATAGAAAAAAGTTGAAGTCTTCTTAATTCTTGAAAAGAAATGCCATCTATCAACTCTTTCCAACTTGCTTTCCACTAGAAACTTTTAAAAAGAAGTAGCTAAATCTACCACAAATTTTAAAGAAGAAAAGAAAGGGAAGTATCTCAAATGATACATAAAAATAATCAAGAAATAAGCTTAGGAGTCTTCTTTACCAAAGAGGATCATGCATTAAGTAGTACTATTTAGATATCCGTAAAATATGCATGATGAAATGTGTGAAAATGTGATTACTGAAAGGAAAATATTTTGGACAAAGAAGAATGGCTGACTATAATAACTGATTATTTTAAGGAATTGAAATGTGAAGCATGTTCCATTAAATGCTGATCAGTACAGTGACTCTTCTGTAGTGGTTACTCTGTCAGGAGGAACAAGAGTCGGGGCAGATTTAAAAAAAGTACTTCATACAGAAGGACAGGCAATATTGTCCAAGAAGCAATAAAACTAAACCCATGCAAAATACGCATACGGAAAACTGTAGCAGATCACTCAAAACAGAAGTTTCCACAACTGCTTGGGCAGTTACACATTCACTTGCTTGCTTTGTGTTTAAAATAAGCTGTAAAAAGACTGATATATAAACAAAATAACAAAATAAAGTAACAGTACAAATTATTGCATGCAAATAGCCTGTCATCTATACCTTTCCTCTCTCATTCTCAGGAGCATTGGAAAACACGTGAGCACTTCAGAGCCAATTTTTTTATGGTGACGAATTGGAAAAAGTCCAGCGTGGGGCAGCTTCACTAACTGCAGTGGAGTCTCAGCCATTTATAAGAGCAGATCATTTGCTTACTTACAGGAGAGCATTTGGCTGAATGACCTTAGCCCATGCCAACTTCCTACAGTCTTGTTAAAATGAACTCTCATTCTGCTAACTTTGCTTGTGTTTGTGTGTGTTTGGTATTTTTTTGTTTAATAATTTATTTAAATATAGAAAAGCTTCATTTGTTTTAGCAGAGCTTTCTCTATTTGCTCCAGCAGAATATATATCTATCAGCCTTTTCTTAAAGCTGTCCTAGCCAGTGATAGAATTAAAAATGGGCAAGAAGACAAGAAGTAATTAATTCTATGCTTCAGTGTGAGGACAAATACATTCAGAATTAAGAAGGCAAATTACTTTTCTACTGTAAAATTTGCTACCACTAAGTAAAGATCAGACTATTCTTTAAAAAATCATTTAATAAAATAAATAATAAATTAAATAATATTTAAATAAGTTAAATATTAATTAAATAAATAAGGCAATAAATAAGAAATTAAATAGAAAACTTATGAAAATGCTAAATATCTGAACATGGAGTAAGTAGTTCCTGTGTATCTGGAGAAAAAATGATTTAAGAAATTTGTTTGTCTTTTTGTAACAGTTCTTCTTTGTCATAATAAATAAATATTTCAAGGCCCATGAGAATGACAAAGTCTAGATAGCTACTTTGGTTTCCACTGTAAAAACAATAATCTTAATGAACACCTTTCTCACTAAGGAGAGATAAAAATATGTTCTTTCATAGGAATTTTTTTGTAATTTAGAATTAATTAATTAATATTGGTTATTATATGCTGCTTCTAATAAATTTAAATGCATCTGTGTTGCACTTTCTTTTTTAATATTTTTATAAAACAGAACATTAGATATTTTTCATTTTAATCTTGTCAGTTGTGGTGAAATACTCCTGATAATACTCGATTTTGCATTTCAAATGCTATGTGCTCATTAAAATGAAAATCAAGGGTCCAATCAGAATACGATGGCAATCAAATTGCAATATTCAATGAATATGTCTCCAGGCTGACTTCATTAGTAAACATCATGAATTTCAGGTTCTTACCGGTCTTCTATTTGTTTGTACAACTATAAAGCCTCAATTATGAAGCCTTGAGACAGTCTAAAAATAACTTAAGACTAATTAAAAGTTTCAATTAGATTTGTGTAAGCTTTTTCTTTTTTAATCTTGCTTTTCTAGTTAACTGTTACAAATGAGCTCTTGGAGAGAAGATTAGAAAATAGGAAGTATAATGTTGTATTTTTTATTATGCATGCAGCTAAAAGGTATATTACAAAAATTCCCATAGAATTTTAAAACATGTTGTGGTTATAATGTGCACTGGTTTTATGTATTCAATATTTTGTGTTATCTTTTTATACTTTTACTATAGTTAGTTGCTATACTGTATCAGGTACAGCTTTCTGATTTCACAAAAATTAAGCTATCAATCAAGTATTTTTTAATTCCAAATCAAATAATAAAAAATATAAAATCCTGAAAATATATATCTTCAAAATTGTGTTCAGATAATTAATTTTTTAAAAATAGATTATTCCTGTAAATTTAACAAATTTCTTAAACTAACTTTTACCCATTTTTTTTTTTTAAGTCATCATCCCCTGTCAAAAAAAAAACCCTATTAGTCATAAATTTCTTACATCTGCTTAGCCTGGAAGTAGGCTAACAGTATATAACAGAGTTGATGTCAAGTATGTTTCCAAAGATTCTGAAGATATAAATCCAAAATTATTGTAACCTTATCCATCAGAGTCTGCACCTTCAACATGCTAGTGACTTAAAGAGAAATCATATAAGCTGCCAGTTATTTGAAGAACACCTCCTTGTTGAAGGCAAAAGTTAAAGTAACTCAGAGCAAATATTTTCTAAAATTCTACATAAGGGTAACTGAAACACAATATGACAGGGACTATGTTTCTTTCTAGAAACTCATGGCTAGATTGCACTCCATTTTGGAATGAGCAGCCCTGTGGAATGGAGTATGATGAAGCAGTATACTAAAAATAAATAATATTTTTAAGGGGAATTACTACACAGAAATTCCAGTATTGCAATTTTTTGTCTGGGAATTCCTTTTCTTAATCTGGAAGCATGAGAGAAACTAAAACTAAAATAAAATTAAATAAAGTATTAAATTATCAAAACAATGGCAAGTAACAACCCTATAGCAATTTTTAATTCTATTTGTACAACTTTAAAGGTTCAGTTATGAAGCCTGTGGACAATCTAAAAATAACATAAGACTAATTAAAAGTTTTAATTAGATTTGTGTAAACCTTTTCTTTGTTTTTCCCCAGCAGAAGAAAATCTCAAATTTGTACTTTGACTTGATCTTCAAAATTAATTAGAACTATTATACAAAAAGTCTAAATAAGATTTTTCAAAAGCATGTATTAGTAAATCAGGTGCCCAAAAAAGAGCTTTTAAAACACAACAGGATGATTTATGTTAGTTATTATTATGTATCTGTATTCATCACATAATTGATTTTATCTTTTTTTTCAAAAGTGAAAAGAAAAAAGACTCAGAGAACAGTTCATGAAAGACAAATGATAACAGAATAATATAAGACCAAGTCAAATAAAATTTCAGTAAAAATTGACCTTGAGAAAAAAAAAAATATTGAAAAGTTATTTTGTGCACTAAAAGCACAAAATTAAAAAAAACTTGTATGTGGAGAGTAACAAAAGTACATTTTCAATACTCTACTGCCTGAAATATTGATTACTTATTGAAACTCACTACATACCTATGACCTGAGAGCAGGTAATTAACATCATTGGTCTTCAAAACCAATCATTTTTGTTTGATGTAAAATAATGGTTATAGGCCAGGCAATATAGCTTCTTGCAAAACTGTGCTTAGCGGTGGAATTCAAGAAGGTAAAAGTTAAGTCAAGAGACAACTGAAAAAACAACTGAGGAAGAACACTGTCAAAACTCAGATACCATAGGACCTAAGAAAACTATCAGCGTAAGCCAGGTAGGAGAAAAAGAGTGCTCTCACTGCCGTTCACATATTGTGTCATCATTATCTATCACAACGTCAATGGCCCAACATGAAAATACAGACAGTTTGAAAAAAATGTTTATTATCTATATAACTGTGAATTCATTTCTGCTCAAAGTTGATAAAGTCAGCATATTTGTTACACATTTTTCTTTACTGAAACTGCAGCTTGAAACATACTGGACTGTTTGAGAATGTAGATTCATCAGTCTCAGGTTTCAGTTTGTCTGAGATTTCGAGACATCTTTACAACATAGAGACACAGACATGCAAAACTGCAACTTTCCTAGGACTTTGCTCTTAGGCAATAGCATAAGATACAAGTGCAGAGAAACAAAGTGACCCAGTGTACTGAAGTAGCTAGGCGTAATCGGCATTGCCTTGCAGACAAACTTGCAGCCAGACATCTGGCTGTTCAAAGTCAGATAAAATATAAAATATTTCTAACAGTCTAATCCAGGTTAAGTCTATTAATATTCAGTTGTGAGATCCTTCTCCAAGATGATTGTGAGTCTCTAATAGGTTTAACAGCTGATCTGTCAGCCCAAACAATCTCTCTACCACTCTTTCCCCTTCAAACCCAGAGCAGAGTTTCTGAACTCTACAGGGTCTAAGAACACAGAGTACTAACAACATGATCTTCACAATAGGTTTGCTTTCTAGTGCTTCTGAAAAACAAAGCATCTTTTGAGGCAGCCTAGCCTCCTCATAAGAAAGGTAAAACAGTCTGGAACTGGATGTCACGGAATTATATATTTTAATATTTGTATTCTTATTTCCAAACAGTATTTTATAAGGAGAAAGCTATGGCTGGAAGTTCTGAAAGGCAGGAAAACGCTAGACAGAAAATGGCACCAGTAGGTAAGTAAAAGCCTCAAGTCAGTTCATAGACAAAGAGTTGGCAATAAAACCTGACTCAGCTGGCCAAGTTCAAATATCAAATGTATAGAGTGCTGAAAATTGATTTAAAACTAATTTCAAACATCAGCCAGGCCAAAGTCCATTAAAGTAACACTATTCAAAGATAAGAAAACATATGTATTTCCAAGTGATTCCTACTTAATTTCTTGCCAACAAAAAAAAAATTATAGGCACCCTTAGAACAACATACATCAAAGCATAGTGAAATAGACTGAGAGCTTCCTGCTTCTTCTTTTATGAGGGATATAACTATTTGTTAAAAAAAAAAGGAGTGAGATATTGTTGTTAAAAAATTATTAGAACTGTCAAAAGAGGCTCTAGTGTCTGACTTCTTATCTTATTTTGTCCCCCACACAAAAAAGAATAGTAATATTTGTGTTTACAATGTAATTCCAACTAAAATCACCACCTTTTGCCTCCCCCCAGGCTGATATTTTTGGCTTTGCTTATGAAGAAAACAAGCCTATTAATGTAATACAGAAGAGAAATATTCATTTTTTTTCTATGGGCAGATACTAAAAAAACTCTTAACTCTTCACTCTTTCACATACCTAGACACAAAATTACTCAGGAGATGAGATAATCAAAATTCCACAAAATTACACATATAATTAGAAATTCTGAAAAAAAAAAGGAATTAACACCAACAATATTAGATGAGAGAAATTATATCCCATATAACTGCCTGCATTATAACTGCTTGTATTATAATTTACATGAAATCACAGACAGTAAGGCTAAAAGGAAGTTCACAAAGTTATCTACTGCTACTTCTCTTTCAAAACTGTATCTAAATTATTCCCTAAAGGTACTTGTCGAAACTTTTCTTAAAAGCATTCAGGCAGAAATCTTTTGAAGAGAGGTTTCAGAACGTCTCTATAAAACATTTTCCAAAGCTTGACTTTGGTTATTTGCTTCGTTAGTCTTTACTGCTGCTTCTAAGCAAAAACTTACGATTATTTTTTTGCTTAGAACTTGCTTTACAATTTTGATGCAGATGTCATGAGTTCAGCAGATGACAAAACCAGAGTAATACTGTCATCATTGCTCCGGATTCATTTATTACCTGAGATATATCCTCTCTCAGCAAAACTTAGATTCAAGTGATCTGTGAATTCACCCCACTATAAGCAAAGACTCATAGTAGTTCCTCAGGAGGCAGGACACCACAGAGAACAGAAGACTTTGGGACCGAGAAAGCAATGGAAACACCTAAGAACTCCTTGACCTCCAATCAATGGTTAAAGCTACAAGTGCTTGGGCACTATGACCCCTCTGAGTATTTATCAAGCTCTTTTCAGAATGTCAAAACTTGTACCAACTTCGGTGGCTGTTATTTATGTATGTATAGTTTGGAGCTTATCTAGCAGAACAGAATCCATCTTCAGGGTTAAGGATTGTAGAGATGTGGCTGTTGTCCAGCTCATGGGACTAGAAGCCACACAAACTTGTGACAGCAACTTCCTCAAGTTATCAAGGTAGAAAGATAACTCATTCCCTGCTTTTCTTCTAGGAACTTCCACAATCTCAGTCCTAGAGTAATTTCTTCTTGGGATTATTTTGGCTCTTACTAGGCAGCATGAATGAATGAAAAATTCTTTAGGCAGAACATGTTTTAATGAAAACACATAATACACTAGCTCACTAATCTTACACTTGAAAGCTAAAAACAGTAATCAAAAATAATCTGAAACTACCCTTGTAAGTAAAACTAGGACAATTCCCCAGAGATCTGCAACTCACAGGAACCTGTCTTACATAACATCATAACTTAGACATCTGGAAAGAATATGACACATTTTCATTTTTCAAATTTTTGGGTTTTTTAATCAAAACAAAAGTGGATTTTATTACTATGATACTGTTATATAAATGTTATCTCACCAAAAACTCTGATTTCTCCCAGATGTACAGGTATTTTGGATTAAGCAGAAATTTTAATCAGTGTTACCTGTGGTACAACTAGCATATTGCAACAGGTATGGTGTCTGGAAAGAAACAGCCTTTTCCAAGTGAGAGGAACTACTCTTATTTCTCTCCTTTGACTGTAGAGTGAGCCTGGGTGAGTAGCTTAGACTTAGCAAATATTCAGGTACATAGGTCTGTGCTGGTGAACACTATCTTCGCTGTAAATAACACTTCACTCTCTGCAGTTTCATAAAAGGGCAAGAGTTCTGCATTTGATGTCATGTAAATTCAGCCATGTTTTCTACCAGAATAAAATAATATACCATTTTACCCCTTTGTAGCTGGAAAAGAACCTCTTGTAAAGCAACTAGTCCACTGACACTGCACTGACAACTGTCAGGTCTGGGAAAAGTCCGTCTGTTTTAGGAGTTCAGTCTGTTGGAGGAGAACAGGCAAACATCACATAAGGCAAAGGCGGACTGCAAGGGTGTGTCTGCAGAGTCAGCATGTACGTCACCCTCACTTTCTCCTGGCAGCTTAAATAGACACTGTGTAAATTAGATTATCATCTGTAATTTACAGTTAGAATTTCTATTAATCTAGTGTTATACCTTATTGTCTCCAGATTAGGGATGGGATTTAACTTTATCTCTTTAGAGGATCCTTCTACATTTCTTTCCAACAAACTGGTGTTGAATACTCTGCCCTTTCATGAGTCCCTCAGATGCAACACAGGCTGCTCTCACAGTATATGCTATCCCTTGTAAACTGAGTTTCACGCTAATATCTGATTCAAAGGAAAAATCTTATTGTGGAAATGGACTTCATAGAATCATAGAATCATAGAATCACATGGTTGGATGGGACCTATAAGATCATCTAGTCCAACTGACTTCTCAGCAACTGTAAAGCAGTGTTTTGCTGTTTGCCCCTAATAGTTCTTTATGACTGTTGAGATGGATACTGGGGCACAAAATTTTGGAGGAATCATGTCTTGAGTTAACATATAATAAGAGAATATACTATGTATGCAATGTGTAATATATGACACCATTCACTGAAATAATAATACATTATTCATGAAGTGTCGATAAGTACACTCTAAAATAAATTAATGTGGAATTCCTTTTCACTGTGATTTTTTTTTTAATTAAGCCTGTAATCTACATGTTTCTCAGTTTTAAGTAGTTTTGTTCTTTCATTTAAAAATTATTACAGCAAGCCACTAAATTTTAATCACATAAAGGCTTCTCTTGTGGGATTTAAAATAAAGTTCTTTGTCTCTTTAATTCTACATATTTTATGAAGCATGGCGGTGCCTGTGTAATGGATTTATCAAAGCTGTTATTATTCTTCATATTGAGATTTGGGTTTTGTGTTTCGTTTGCTCAGCATTCATTCATGATACAAACAGACTTGTCTTTTGACTGTAGAATTCCCTTTTTATAGTTTATAATTTATGATGAACATGGTCTTGTGTGATAAAGACCCATCAAAGTCATCATTATTCCACATTTATCTTCATTGAACTGTTTCATCTCTTAAAATGTTTAAACTCTTTCTATCCATCTATAGTCTTATTATCATCTCCTCTTCTCTGGCAGACTTAATCTCCACCTTAGTCTTTTTGGAACCTCCCAAAAAGAATTAAAAAATAGCTGTTCAAATACT
This sequence comes from Ardeotis arabs, assembly GCA_011801015.1. Classification (NCBI taxonomy): domain Eukaryota; kingdom Metazoa; phylum Chordata; class Aves; order Otidiformes; family Otididae; genus Ardeotis; species Ardeotis arabs. The sequence continues at coordinate 10,872 of JAAGAY010133404.1, forward strand.
CTCAGAAGTTTTAAATCAAAAGTTATACTATCTGTTTTTTACTTTTACAAGAGGGTTTAAATAAATATTGTTTAGCACATTCATCTTTAAACGCTGTACTTCTTCTGCATTACTAACCAGCTCTCTTTCCAACAGCTGGTGGTACTACCTCATCATATAGAATGTTCTGAAACAAACCACATCAAATTGATGAGATTGAAATCTCTGAGTTCCTTATTGGCTTTCTACCCCATTTCCTGCACACTGCAATTTCTGAACCTGATGTTTGCTGAATCACCTTAGAGCCTCTCCTAAATGATTTGCTACGCAGTTATTGTCCTCAGCTAAGTTTATTTGCTAGTTACTTATAATTATTTAGTGAGGTTTTGCTATATTTTAGCTTACAAAATTAGCTCCTAGTTCCTATACCTTAAAAGGAGCAGTACTAGTTATATTCTGCATTTCTTTGAATGATCAGTTCCTTTTTGAGTGCCTGTAAAATATGAAATAGAATGCTAGGCAGCAATTGCTTGTCTATCACAAATGTCCAAATCTAGTTTTCATTGTCTGTGCTTCATAATTAATTTTCCATTTCCCATTTTCAAAAAGATATTAGAATGGTGATGTTTTCCCCTAACTTTTAACTGCTAGAAACTTTTAAATGCTAGAAACTTTTAAGTGCTAGAAAGTTTTCAAAGTTTCACTTTTGGGATATAAAATGCCTTCTTTACATTTTCCTCTTGGTTCTAAAGATTACATGATATATCAACAATGGTTTATTGAGACATTTTCCTGTTTGTCCTCCATAACAACACTGAGATACTGTAACCTGTCCTCTATTCCTATCAATTGTTATTAAAAATGCTAAGATTAAATCATTAAAATGTTGATAAGATTTCATTTTCATTCATGTCTAGTTGGTTTGGACTCTCAGCTGGCGCAATACCACTTACTGAAACAAGCCAGATCTTCATGTGGTGTAACTATTAATGTCATCTGAGAATTTGGACCATTGATTTATTTTTTTTCAGTATAGCTGATTTATAGATGCATAATTATAGATTTAATGAAAAAGTTCATAGGAAATTCAGATCCCCTAATACCTATGTCCAAATAGAAATGTTGAAATTCCACTGTTCTCTTAATAAAGAATGATCCATTCCCAAAGAACTATCTATTGACTACTTACTTTTAAAAATCCAGGCTGGTTTTAGTGAACAGAAGAACAAAATAACAGATATTTCTGACAGGGCTGTCAGATAAAATGATTCTAAACTTCATTCAAGACTCAAAGGTTTCTTGATTCATGCTGAAGGTACTGTAATCTTGAAGACTGAATGGAGACATCTTACTGAGCACAACTGCAATTTTTCTGATGGAAAGACCTTTTTCAGAAGGCATTTTCATGAAGTTTTGTAACGCAAGTTAGTTGTAATACTTAAAGTCCAGAAACTCAGATTACTTGCTGTGAAAACTATAGAAAAAGTGTAAGAAAATATAATATAGTATGAGAATTTGAAATGGATGGAATGTAAGTAAATGTGAGTAGGAAAGAGAAAGCACTGTGATGACAGCATATGCACTGAGTTTGGAAAGGTGTTCATGTTAATATCATTACTGAGAAAGCAAAGATCTAACAAGTTATTCAAACGTTAGCAGATACTTCTCTTCAATGCTTCTGCTGCCCACTACTGAAGAATGAAGTTTTAAAATAGAAGGAGATAGATTCAGACTAGATATAAGGAAGAAATTTTTTACAATGAAGGTGGTGAAACAGTGGGACGTTGCCTAGAGAAGTGGTAGATGCCCCATCCCTGGAAACATTCTAGGCGAGGTTGGACGGGGCTCTGAGCAACCTGATATGGTTGGAGATGTTCCTGCTTCTTGCACAGAGGTTGGACTAGATGACCTTTCAAGGTCCCTTCCAACCCAAACTAGTCTATGATTCTATGTTTTAGATATCTTATTTCATAGGCTCTTTAATTTGTGTTTCAGCCTACAGGTTTTCTTTGAAACTCTTTTCATTTGTGTCCATTTTTCTTGGCCACCGAAGTTTAAAATTTTAAATGGTATTCCTGATAAAATCTTATAAGGATATGTATAGCTGGAACTATTTTCATTGTTAAATACTATTCTTTTTTTTTCATGGTCACATTGCATTTAGCAGAGAAAGAGATTCCACATGGGAATTTCACCTCCTCTATTATTGTAGATAATTAACTTCCACTTTCTAAAGGATATCTTTATTATTAGTCTCTAACTGTCTGAGTCCACACTTCATCTTGTAAAACTTCACTGTTTCCATACATGTCATAATTTTATATTTCATGATACTTTGATTTTCCTTTACATATACAACAATTCCTATCTCTCTATCATCAGAAAGTTTCATGACCACAGTACTGCTTTTTCATTCCAAGGTCATATTTTATAATATTAAATAAAAAGTAATCTGTACACTTGAGGTACTTCACTTATAATTTTCTTCTAGCCTTTTACCTCTTTTTAAGTATGACATTTGCCATTTCATAGTCATTTGGTGTAGAGACATTTAAAATGTGCATAATAAGATTTTAAAATGTGTTAGTTACTTCTTTATTTTTTTTAAGTTTAGTTTTTTCAGTTTAGCTTAGTTTAGTTTAGAAGACTAAACAATTTCTACTTGATAATAGAAGGCTCCTGACAAATATATTAAAAATTAAGAAACTGGAAGTTGAGACTAGACAAATTCAGATTAGAAATAAATAACACAATTCATAAGGGTAAGGTAAATAAAGCATTTGGATGATATAACAAGTTTTAGAAGGATAATATAATTTTTAGAACAAAAAAAAATACATTTTACATTTATATTATGAGCATATACCTGTGTGCATATATACATGCTTTCACTGAAACATGTATTAATTCAGGAAAGGCTTATCAACATGGTAGTATATAAGATGAGATAAAATGATGAGAAATATCCTATCAGAATTTATAATCTGTGAATCTATAAAAATTAAACTATTATATTATTTTTACATTACTTATATGAAAATTAAATATTATAATGGAAAGAAGACTGAATTAAAAATAAATGACAAGAATAAAAAGAGTAAAAGAAGACTCAGAATACAGTAATAAATAAAAAGAAGCTTTGGCTGCTCTCACCAACTAATTGATGCATAAGGGATTATGTAGCCTTGGAGATTTTAAATCAAGAAATTCACACATTGTTTTTCATGTGTCTTCTTTATACTTGTGCACTTTAGAAAAACAAAAATCATTAGAGATATACCACCTTGAGTTGGCACAGGTAGAGGATACTAAACCATAAAAATTATTAGCAGAGATCATCTAATGATATATGGGAGTAGAACGGAAAAACAGTTGGAAAAACAAGTGCCTTGTAAAATTGTAAGTTAAAATATTTACCAGAGAAAGGTAATTAATTTTTCCTTTCCTTGCATATTTTTAAGAGGAAAATTCTGTTCAATAACTTTACTAGAGAGATATAAAAGATAAGGAAATTGGTTTAAATTTCAATTGCACAACAAGTCAAGAAAGTAGAATGCATTTTTTCTTTAACAAGATAGTATTTGTATATGCCATTTATTCTTAAGAAACATAATCAAAAGAAAACCACTTAGAAAAGAGTAGTAGTGCATTGAGGATCTGCAAAATAAGAAAGCATGTGCATGGATACAAGCAGGTCACCATAGTAACAGGTAATTATTTTACAGATTCTATTCTTTTAACATAGTCTGGTGCTAAAATGCAGCCATGTTTTTCAACAGTCCTTTCCATTTTTCATATTTACCTGTTTCAAATCAAGCTAAATTATTCTGAACCTGGATATGTAAGGTGAGATTGGTTAGATTAAATGAAGTTATCTGTAGTATAGACAGTCACAGCAGAGCAAGTCAAACAGAGTCCCTTGACAGTCGTTTGAGACCTAGTCGATACACTCATTGGAGGTCATAGTATTATTTAGTCAATCTCAAATAACGTATTTACATTTGATCAAATAAATAGCTTACTAAATGCCACTGACTATGTAGGCAGAGAGACAATAAACCAAAAATATATAGCTATGGCTGTCGTAGACACCTGAATTTAGATGATGATCCCACTTTTACTGTCTAGTCTTAGTAAGAAGACACAAATAAGGACTAATCATAGGAACAACTAAAGAAATCTGAATCACAGTTACAGCTCTTTCCCTAGTTTTCTCTTTTTTTCCAAAGCAAAGATGTATCTGTGTGTTAGCATTGCATCAAGAGCAGACGATTTCTTATCTGTACTACCAGTGGAATAAGGGTAGAAGAATCAAGGTTATGCACAGTAACTCACTTCTGACAATCTGCATCTCAGAATCCTCTTTCTCCTTCTTTACATTTAGTAGACATCAGTTTATGGAAGCTGTGTAGAAGAACTACTTAGGTCTTAAAGAAGAGTTTAAAAATGTGTTATTATGCCCTTAGAAAAGAACAGCCAGTGTACTTAGTCAGCATCTGGCAGTAACAAAATAATCAGTTCAAATGTTAACAAATAATTAATTTTTCACAGTAATCTAAAGATTTTATGGGATCAAGTACATGGTGTTGAGTGCTCATAGTTCCTATCCCATATTTTGTGCTAAAAAAACTCCACTTTTTCCTGTGCAAGGAGAAACTTCAGCTCAGCTGCAAGAATTCCAACATGAAATCTACAAATGGAATGAATCTCAGAAGAGCAGCAATGACCTGAGCTTATTTTATTGGTGAATATTCCTTACAATACTGTTGCTTATAATATTTTATCTCTAACTAGCAGTAGAGTTGTATTCTACGCAAAAGGACTGTTCTATACGCTTTGTAAGTTAGAACAGTGTTTGTGACAGGAGAATTCACAATGCTATGAGGGATTCTATGCATGCTAAATTTATCTTGTATCTCAAGCACAGGCAAATAAGGTGAAGAAAATGACAGAAAGCATGACTGTATCAAGTATGATGCAAATTTGTATTTATTTCCATTTACTGAATAAACTAGTTCTGACAGAAATTTCACAGCCCCACAGAAATACACCACTTAATCCCTTTGCTCTTTTTTTTAAAAAAAAAAAAAAGCTAGAATTATAATCAGAAGAAGCTAAAAAAGATCTATGAATCTTAAAGGAAATATGAAATCTTCTGTATACATTGCACCACTATGGAATAAATATGAATATTGAAATAATCCATTGTTAACTGACTGGAAAACATGTAAATAACTACAATAGTAAATGAGATAACTTAAGAAAAGTGAAGAAACCTTCACTTTGCAATAAGTAATTACCACTGAGAAATGGATAAAACACAGACAAATCCAACAGCATTATGGTAGTCTGCATCATTCCCAGAGCCAGCAGAGGTACAGGAGAAATAAATTAAAGTAGATTATTTCTTTCTGTCTCTAACCTTTCTACTGAAGAGGAAAAAAAAGTAGGAAATAGAAATAAATGAATTGACTGAAACCAGTCTAAGAAAAAGAGCAAATTGAGGTCCATTATTAATTAAAATTCTCTTGATTAGATGGAGAAGTTCCAGAACACAGAAAATCCCAATAGGCTTGGTACGTCTTCATTTTTGCAGCAAATGCATACTGGTCAAAGTGACTCTTCATCCCATTACTCTTAAAAGTGTTTTTAGAAGAACTAAGAGGTATTATACACGTGACAAGGGAAGACATCTTATATGTTAAAATTCACACTGGGATTGATGTACAGTACTCAAGAAATTAACATTCCTTTTATACCTTTTCATTTGAGCAACAGCAATAGCTTTCAAGATCTTGTCCAAATAAGCAGGTTGTCAGGAGAGCAATTAGTTGAAGTAGAATAACCAATCTATTTTCACCTGATTCATTCCCAGCTGTTGCTGCTTTTTATATTTAATGAGAATTCATTCACTGGTTTAGTCACTTAGTAAAAGTCCCTTAGGTATCAGGAGTATCAACAGAATATGTTGTCCTTCACTAAAGGTTCTACTTACAACCTCTACCAGTCAGTTCAAGACCTCAGCTTTGTATTTGCATCTTTAGACAAAATGATACTGTAGGTCTTTGAGTTCCAAATATTAATAATGTCTGGAAATGGAACTCAGGGATCTAAGTCTCTAGGATACCTGAATATGTACCAAGACGGAGAAACATAACAATCTATTGCTTTAGAAAGAATCAGGTGAGACATTTGAAAAATGCTAAATCTTAAACAAATATATATATCCTAATTTTTATTCTGAGAGTCCCATAGAAAGTAGATTCCAGAATGCCAACTTCAAGAAAATCAGACTTTCTCCATTTCATTTTCCAAAATGGGAGTACATGTTATGGGGCAATCAGCACATCTCTCTGTACTGAAGAAAGTTTCTACTTCTGAATATGCAGTTAGGATATAGTTACATGAGATCTCCTTTCTTCTGATTGTATAGACACTCTATTTATTGCAGGTGCATTCTATTCAATGAAGAAGAGAGAATTTGAATTTGTCTTTCTAAACAGCTATTGATAGGACAATATAAATTGGATATTTGTCAAATATGATCATCAAATTATATAATTAAACAAGAATTGTGTGAAATCTGGACTTAAAGCTTGTGAACTTCATCAGTTGTTTAAGTCAATCAATGAAGAAAAGTAAAATGGCTGTAACTAGTAGATATACACATTCAGATATTTCCATTTGCATTTCACCTGCAAGAGCTGAATAATTCATCAAAGCAAAATAAGAATAATTGTACTTATTAAAGAAGTTAAAGAAATATGGAATCTGTTTTTAGACAATCTTTTTTTCTTTCTGAAAAGTGAATGAGGAAAGATATATCAAATTATTACTATTATTCATTAATTATTTTTGTCCAGCTTTAATTGCTGCACAAAGTGCTTCAAATCTTTATCCACTTTAAATACTGTATAATATACTGAAATATTCCTTTACCCTTCACCAGCAATCATGGTGAAAAAGATCATCTGACTGTATCTAATTTTCCTTCAAATAGCCTATAGAAGTCTAATACAACACATATTTTACACTTCTTATTTGGGACGCTCAGAAATGATCAAGATTAATATATTTGAAAAAAAAAATCACAGTGTCTTGGTTTTCCTTAACATAATTTATTTTAATGAAGAAATAGGCCATCATCTGCTGAAAAGGTCCTCTCCGTTATACCATTATTGTCCTTGCCATGAAATCTCTGAGCCCCCATCCTCAATCTCCTTGTTGTTATTTTGTATCATCCCAATGTCTTGAAATGTTTAAAAGCTGATTGGAGAGAAATTTTACACAATGTGAAAATCAATGTGAATGTTAATGTCTCAAAGACAGCAGAGCTGCTTCATCTGGGTCACTGAGAGATAAAAGCATTCAGAATTTGAATAAGACCAGGAGATCAAGATTTTCAGTGATTCCTGTAGAAAGCCTGACAGATGTGTTTTTCCTCTTGCAAAGAAAGAATTAATTTCAATTGAAACTTCATACCCCTGAGAGGATGTTGAAAGTGACCTTTATGGGAGGAAAGGGAAATATAGGATGATCTGGACTCTCATAGTCAAGATTAATAAGTTTGTAAGGTGCACACTGTTAACATATTCAAATATAAAGATACTAAGCCTAAGCCAAAACTTTAATTCTCTTTATCTATGACACAAATTGTTCAGCAATAGTATTATTGTTAGAACAACTGACACTGGTAATCATCAAATTTATAAGGTCTGTGTATTCATCCTTTAGAACTTATTTTTGTACATACTCAAGTGCACACAGATTTTAGGGAAAAAAACACTTAAGTTTTATTATAAGAAGACATTGCTACATAGATTTCCAATATTATTTTAAATAAAGTGTTTCTTGTTTAATCATTGGCTTATTTTTTTATTTATATTAACATTTTTGTGTACACTTGAAAGGCATTTCCTTGCTGCTTCACCTCTATATAGCAGAAAACTTTCAGAATGCTGACCATATCCATTCCTGCACCAGCCTACCATCCTAGCCTAGAAAACACAAATTGTGTATTTGTGCATCTGAAAAAAAAAAAAAAAAAAAAAAAAGAGGAAAAGTTCACAAAGTCTGCAAAATAGCAGATATTGAAAGACAGAGAAATTTTTGATCCCTTCAGCAATGCTGACATCACACAGGAGCATTGGGGTAGTCCCTTTACATCATTAATAAAGTTGACAATTCCCAGCAGCAAATTCAGAATCACAATTTAGAATTATCTTTTACTCATCCATATTAACAGACTCGATGGATAAGGAATTGGCTGGATGGTCGTACTCAAAGAGTTGTGGTCAATGGCTCAATGTCCAAGAGGAGAGCAGTTACAAGTGGCATTCATCAGGGGCCAGTATTGGCACCGGCCTTGTTTAACATCTTTATCGGTGACATGGACAGTGAGATTGAGCGCACACTCAGCAAGTTTGTCGATGATGCCAAGCTGTGTGGTGTGGTCGACATGCTGGAGGGAAGGGATGTCATCCAGAGGGACCTTAACAGACTGGAGAGGTAGGCCCATGTGAACCTCATGAAGTTCAACAAGGCCAAGTGCGAGGTCATGCACATGGGTTGGGGCAATCTCAAGCACAAATACAGGCTGGATAGAGAATGGATTGAGAGCAAACCTGAGGAGAAGGACTTGGAGGTGCTGGTTGATAAGAAGATCGACATAAGCCAGCAATGTGTGCTTGCAGCCCAGAAAGCCAACCACATCCTTGGCTGCATCAAAAGAAATGTGGCCAGCAGGACAATGGAGGTGACTCTCCCCCTTTATTCCGCTCTTGTGAGACCCCACCTGGAGTACTGCATCCAGCTCTGGAGCCTCCAACATAAGAAGAACATAGACCTGTTCAAGAGAGTCCAGAGCAGGGCAATGAAGATGATGAGAGGACTGGAGCACCTCTCCTATGAGGACAGGCTGAGAGAGTTGGGGCTGTTCAGGCTGAAGAAGAGAAGGCTCTGGGGAGACCTTATAGCAGTCTTCCAGTACCTAAATGGGGCTTGTAAGAAAGACGAGAATAAACTCTTTAGCAGGACCTGTTGTGATAGGATGAGCGGTAATAGTTTAAAAGAGAGGGAGGTAGATTTAGACTAGATATAAGGAAGAAATTTTTTACAATGAGGGTGGTGAAACACTGGAACAGGTTGCCCAGAGAGGTGGTTCCACTATCCCTGGAAACATTCACGGCCAGGTTCAACGGGGCACAGGGTAATCTGTTCCAGTTGCATTGAAAAGCCAGAAAAGTTAGAACATCAAGAAATCTGGAAATGAATTAGCAATAAAACACCTACAACACTTCAGACAACCTGATTGTCACAGTCTGACATTATCTGTAAACAGGAATCAGAAAGGGCAGTCTAGGAGATAGGTACCTAAATTTATTTTGAACAGACATTATCATAGAAACTATTTGTCACTATTTGGTTATAAGCATAGTGACTTACCTTGAGTGCAATTTGCAATTTGCAGTAAATACTAAAGGTATATTGATATGCTAATTCAAAAACAATTGAGACACTTTCTGCATTCTGTCTGTGTGTTTACTTACAGGAATGATCTGCAGGCTGTCTATCTGACCTGTTTTTTGACACTGTAGTAATTTAAGAAAAAAAATTACTAATAGATGAAAAGCAGAGAACTCTCTCAAAGAATTCCATTAACCATTGTCTGGTATTATGAGATAAGTGAGTTGAAATGCCATAATACTCACCATCTTTTGTCCACATCCTTCTTGATACAGTAATACCAGTATAAGTGATCTAATTTCTTTCTGCAATGATAGAGTGAGTTCCTTGGTCTCAGTCATACATGTTCATTTAACTGGTAAAGGGATGTTGATGCACATTTTTGTTTGTTTTGATTCATTTTGGGAGGGTTTTGTCCATTCCTAAGTGTCTGGACTAAATGTCCATTTTGAAATCCTAACATTATTCCTGGTGAATCATGAACTGTTCATACCTTATCATAGAATCATAGAATCATAGAATCACATGGTTGGATGGGACCTATAAGATCATCTAGTCCAACCGTCTTCCCACTACCATTGCTGCCACAGCTACTAAACCATATCTTGTAGCTCCTCATCAAGCCGCCTCTTG
>JAAGAY010133405.1:0-21272 GCA_011801015.1 Ardeotis arabs
TTTGTTTTTTTTTTTTTTTTTTTTTTTTTTTTTTTTTTTTTTTTTTTTTTGACACTTTAATTATCAGCTTTCTGGTTTGGAAGCTGTTGTGGGATATTTCAGCCTGATAATAGTAAGCTTGCTCATTATCTGAGAATGTTCTGTTATGTGAGGTTTGTTTTTATCTGGTTCTGCAGTGGGATCTGTCATCAGAACAATGGCTTCATAACCTAGAGCAAATTAATAAAGGTTGGGTCAATCTTAAACAGTACAAATACTTCTAAACAAAAAAAACTTGAGAACTCCTTTTCCAAAGCTGTGAAGATACGCTCGGTTATTTGCCTGTTGTCACCTTATGACAGTGTTGAAGGGGTGTAGTTGAATTAGGAACACGAGTAGTACGTGTGACACCTCTCAGCACTGGCAGTGCTTGACTCCTGGAGAGGAGCATGGTTTTGGTTTAAAAAACTACGATTCAGCTAGGGAAGATGATTAAGTTTATGCTGCATGGATTTACTCAGAGATAGGGGAAAACGGACACAACCACCACTGCCGTCTCCCCGCAACGTAATTTCTTTTTCTCTCTTCATCTCAAGCTAAAGCATCTTCTTTTGTTTTGTGTTCTGAACATCGACATGTGTCAATAATAAACTCGTATCCCATGTGATATCTGTTCAGCGTGAGAAAGCGTCCTTACAAGCTCTTCTGTATCTGTAGTGTGTAGGTTGGGAAAAGCTACCTAGGTAGCAACTCGGAGTTTAGTATTACTTAAAGGAATGAGTAGAAGTGAATATCTGAGCCTTTCTTTTACTAGTATAGCAGTTCAGTGTAAGCTGATGTGGACTTATTGTGCTGCTTACGTATAGAAGCTGTTCTTCTACATAGAAGCTTCCTTTCTTTGTAGAACTGTGTATTTAAAGAGTGATTTACTCTCAATTCTTTACGTATTGCATAGGCCTAAGAAAATCTACAAAGAAGCGCAGTGAATCACCACCTGCTGAGCTCCCCAGTTTGCGGCGGAGCACACGGCAAAAGACCACGGGCTCCTGTGCTAGCACCAGGTAAAACTCAGCTAATGAAACATGGTTTCTGCAGTGGGTTGATTTTAATGTCATTTTCATGCATGAAAACTGGCCTTGTGTATCTCTTGGCTATTGTAGAAGTAGCTGTAGCTTTTTAGGCTACCGTGCTGGGTTACCCTGTACACCAGTGTCATGGGTCGTACATAGAACCGTCACCAACAGACGTTCAGTAAGGCCCACAGCTGTGGGAGCGGAGGGAAAAGCCAATATCACAAAATTCAGTAATCCTTTCCTTAAGGAGGGGTTGTTTAAAAAGATAGTAGACACAGAGAGAGAGAGAGAGAGAGTGCTAAACTACTGTTCATCGTGAATAATAAAACAGATTACTGTTTTGGAAAATGAAAGATGTCATGGTACCACAGAGGAGTCTGTTTTAATAGTGTACATTGTTAAGCTGGCTCAGCTTGTCAGCAGCTGCATCTGAACAATACTACGAATATCTAAGTACTTAATATACTTTCTGATGCAAGGGAAGATTAGTCCTGAATTAATAATTTTAAACAGCTGGTAGATTAAATGAGAGGGGGGAGTAAATGTGTCTTCTGCTGCAAAAAAAATGTTGTAGTTGCATATATTCTGAAATTAGACCTATGAAGCCTTAAGAAGCTGTTTTTTTTTCTTATGCCTAAACTACATTTAGTAGTTCCAGCACAACTTCTTTTCCCTTCTCCATGCCATTAAAAAAACCTTCTGAAGTCTGATTCTGTCAAGTGTGCATTTGAATTTGACTGTTTACTTGTAGACCTATGTATTTGTAGTGGTGATGCCAGTAGTGCTTAAAAAAAAACAAATTTCAAAAGGCTCGTGCCCTGACACTTACTCTGGCACCACGTTGAACGTCAGAGTTCTCGTTGTGCTTTCAGTAGTTCAGAACTTCCTTTAAAGACAGTTACTTCGTCATCAAAGTTCCCAAATGTCTGTGACTTGTAACTAACAGTCACTTTAATCTTGCTCATTTTGGCGATTGTATTTTAGTAGACTGCCTTGTCTCGAAGGGTATAATGTAAGGACCTGGCTGTGATGCATTCGTATAAACAAATCACCGCCATGGTGCGGGGCAGGCAAGGTAAAAAAGAGTTGGGTAATTTTGTGAAGACTGGTTCTTAAGCGAATCTCTTAGTTTGTGCAACTTTGTGGTAGTGATCTACGTAAATGTTACGTGGTTTTGAGTAGTCTCACGTTAATAAATTTCTTGTCTTGGTTCGTAAGCTGTGAAACTCTGTTTTTTGAATCTTCAGTCGGCGAGGCTCTGGCCTGGGCAAAAGAGGAGCAGCTGAAGCTCGCAGACAGGAGAAGATGGCTGATCCTGACAACAACCAGGATGGAGTTAACTCTTCAGCTGCGCGTACGGATGAGGCTCCCCAGGGAGCTGCAGGTAAGAAGAAATTCCAACTGAAGTATCTGTAGTATGACTGCTGATATAAACTTATTTGCATTTAAAAATAATGTATTAAGTTCTGGGGAGAAATTTATTTAAGCTGGTACAGCTGGTAAATAATTCTTGAAGATTTTTGAGCGAGAGGGATCTTTACTTTTGAATCTGATCGCTTGGATATCTGATCCATATTTCAGTTGTGCCTTTTTGTGGTCTCCAAACTACGCCCAATAAAGTAGACTTCAGTTTTCAGGCATCTGCCTCCTTTTTAATTTTTTTTTTTTAAAATGTAACTTCAGCTGATGAGCTGATGCTACATAAATTACTGTGCTGCCAACCAAAGAGACATCAAACTGGTCAGAATACAGAAGGCATGCGTTTACCTGTAAAAACTCTTTTGTAGCTACTCATAAATATTCTACAAGTTTTCTATTGAAATTGCAGACGTGTCTGTACTGGAGGAATTTCTTACTTGCACAGTCTTATTAAATCATACTTCATTTTATCATCTAGTCCTAATCCTAAAGTGGGCTCAGAGGAGCTTTCCAGCAATTATACTGGACTGTAGAAAAGCTGATGTTCTCTGCTTAAGGCTAGCTACATCAGTACAAAAAGTCAAAATTCATGGCACCTAAGTGCAGTATAGCACTCAATTAAGAGAACTGTAGATTTACTAAGGATACAGGTAAATCTCTCTCTGAAAGGTCTTTTGCTGATCTAGCTGGTTAGTTTTTTTGGGTTTTTTTGTTTTGTTTTGTTTTTTTTTTTCTCCTCGTTATCTTGTGTTGATATAGCCTCTCTCTTTAGCTTTTAGGAAAGTATTAGACCTGTAGACTGGTCTATTTAAAGTGACAAATTTTACAGAAGTGTGATGGTGGCAATGTTAAATGCAGAGCACTCTTTCGATGGTGAACACTTTCCTTGCTGGTGGAGTTGATGTGAATTTTGTAGCTTTAAAGGTATTGTAACTTGCATTAATCACTATTTTATTTCTTTAGCTTCTAGCTCTGTTGCTGGGGCTGTAGGTATGACAACCTCTGGAGAAAGTGAGTCAGATGATTCTGAGATGGGAAGACTACAAGGTATAAAAGTTGTTATTAATTTACCTTTTTTATTATTTTTGTTAGCTGCCTATAAGTAGCCTTACCTACCCAAATTCTGTATTACGTGTAGTGGGAAGGTGGTATTTTGTTTCTCTGTCTGAGGGTGTGTTGCTTTGCTTACAGTAGTTCTGAAGTATGGAGTTACAAGCCTTAATTCTCTAAAGATGCAAGAATTAGGAAGTAATGTCTGGAAGGAGTGGCATAGCGTCCTTACTCATTTACATGGTGTATAATACACTGCTATTGATAATTTTTCAGGAGGAGGTGGGGGGAGAGAATTGAAAACTCAGCCTTATTAAGTGTGTAAGCTCAAATACAAAAATAAGTCTTTGCAAGAATGTTTTCAGTTGACAGCCCAGGTTAGGCCTACGGTTACTCTGCCTGCTTCTGGATAACATTTTTTTGTGCTCATCATTGATACCCATGTTGCAGTAAGCTTTGACCAAACAAAATCTAAATGTTCTTAAAATGCTCGCTTTTGTGCTTGGGCTAAAGGATTCAGGTCTCTCAAAACCTGAGAGTACAGGCAGATGTAAACTTAGTTTGCATGTCCTGCAACTGTTTTAATGATTTTACCATTACATTGCAAGGAGTTCTGAGATCATGATCTTCCTTGCAAATGGCAGGTTTTGGTTCATCTGAATATTTAATGTGGAAATGAATGCTGTGTCCCTACCAGTTCACTTGCTTATAGTCCTCAGTAAGCACAGGTGTGCATTAGCAATACTGAGCTAAATTGATTTTTTACTATGAATCGTTATTGTATTGATCAGCAGAAGTAATGCTTGCTATGATAAAAATCAGAATCACCCACTTAGTCTAGCTTAAGTAACGCTACTGAAGAGTGTTTAAAACCAAAACCAGAATCCCCCTGATATCTGGAAGGGTTTGTCCCTTTTCTACTAATCAGCAAATAAAGCTGTGAACTCTTCTTTAGTGTCATTTTTTTCAGATTAGTAGTGCCACTCAGTTCCTAAAAATGTAAAGATAAGCTTACCTATTTTATGTAGCTTCAGTTCAGACTTGAAATTAGTCTGGTATATCTGCTATTCTAGACCTAGACTTATAACAATATAGTAGACTAGATTTCTTCTGTGAAACACAACTCTGAAAACTCAGTGGGTGACTTCTTAATCCTCCAATGGATGCAAAAATAAGTTTTGTTCCCTAAAGGCCATTTCCTGTTGGTGTGGTTTTTTTTCGGTTTTGGTTTTTTTGTTGTTGTTGTTCTTTTAAGAAATTGAGGTAGCTGCAGTCATCTAATCCTAACACTTCTTTCTTAAAGTATCAAGATTCTAGTAGTCTTAAATTATAGGATCATGGAATTTAAACTTTTAAAAATATATATAGAAGCTTTGACAATGGCTGTTATCCTCTGTTTGCTTTTAGCTCTATTAGAGGCTAGGGGTCTTCCTCCTCACCTGTTTGGCCCTCTTGGTCCTCGGATGTCGCAGCTCTTCCACAGGACAATTGGAAGTGGAGCTAGTAAGCAAAGTTTGTCTAATTTGACTTAATTCTTTCCACTTCCAGACTAGTAGAATTCAGCCTCTAGTAGATTCTAATATTTCTATTAGCCTTGATAGTTTAATACAATATTTGACGTGTTGGAGATTTGTATGTCATGATAGTGCTAGACCACAACATTAATTTGCTTGTCTTCCTATAAGGAAGAGAAATTTGCTTTAGCCGTATTTCTTTTCTTTTCTTTTTTGGGGCATCTTAAATGTTCCCTTCTAGGTGGGGAAGGGAGGGTTCTTGCCTTTTCACCCCTTCCTTATCTTTTTCTTTTGCATGATGGGCTGCTTAATAAAAGACCTCTCCAACCCCCTTGGGTTTTTTTTGCTAGCTTTAAACAAATGCTTAAGCTACCTTTACAAGTAGTAGTAGATGTCAGTTCTAAGGTATGTTGTTTATAGCTTCAAAAGTGTCTTAGATTTCAGACAGAAATCGCTTCCTTCAGACGGTGCGTCAGTGAGAACGTGGGTCCTTAGTCTTGTTCCACCATGTCTGCGTTACGCAGCTGGATGAGATGCGTGCCTTCTAGTCCAGGTCTGTTTGGCCTCCCAGGAGAGGCAGAGGCAGCCTGTCCCACTGCCTGACAAGAAGAGAGTGGAGTCCCATGGATACTCCGTGTGCTGTATTATCCCAGGGGTGTGTTGAAAAGTCCTTTACTTCATAAAGGTGCAGTGCTGTAGGCTGGCAAGATGGCTGTGGTGAGCAGTGCGGTGGACTCCCTGTGCTGACCAGTCTGCACTGGAAGACAGCCAAGAGTGAGATTTTGCCTCCCTTTCCTATCTCCCCCTTTTTGTGACAGGGAAAGGAAGTGAAACTACAAATACAGAGGAAAACAAACTGTCTCTTGTCTTCCACTCTGGCAAAAGTATAGCATAATAGTTCCCCGGAGCACTTATGTTTTCTAATATCATCATTCCTAATCTTTTTTCTGGATATCTAGGTTCGAAAGCCCAACAGCTTTTACAAGGTCTCCAAGCCACTGATGAAAGTCAGCAACTACAGGCAGTGATTGAGATGTGCCAGTTGTTGGTCATGGGAAATGAAGAAACGTTAGGAGGATTTCCAGTCAAGAGTGTTGTACCAGCTTTGGTAAAGACTAAATCTTGTATTTCTATTGGAGGATTTAATATTTCATTCAATATCTTGTTTAAATTCGATATCCTTTGTTTACATTATATATTCTTAATTATATATATGTGTATCTATATATCTCATTATTGGCTTTTGAGGGCATGTTTTGCTAGATTTTGATAATCCTATTAATTCTTTAATAGCTCAAGAATAGGTAGTAGCTCTTTTGAAACTTTCACCAAAATTCAAAGTCCTGAGTCAAAAGCTACGATGCTGATTTGTGCCCTTTTAAATGCTGATATCTAGGTACTTTTTGCTGAACTAACAATACTTTTTTTTTTTTAAAAAAAACAAACAGATAACACTGCTGCAGATGGAGCACAACTTTGACATTGTAAGTGTTTTTGTAATGTTTAAGCATTTTTTTTAAGTACAAAAATGTATTACCTGAACTCAAAACCAAATATCTCTATATTTAATAGATGAACCATGCATGTCGGGCCTTAACATACATGATGGAAGCACTTCCCAGATCATCTGCTGTAGTGGTGGATGCGATTCCTGTCTTCTTGGAAAAGGTAAAATGAAATCAAAACAGCATTAAACTAATCTGAGAGGATTTTGTCTTTTGTTTTAATTTTAGGATATACCATTAAGAAAATGGCTTCTTTTCAGAGCTTACAAGATAATACGTAATGTGTGAGAAGGTTTTAAAAACAGCTTTGCTCTTTGTTCCCTCTCTTACTGAAAAGCACTGTCAGATTCACCGAGAACTTTGGTGTGGCAAAGACACTGTGTAATTCTACAAATCAGTAACTCCAGGAGTTAACGCGTAGCTGATCTAGCCTTAAATTGGCCAGTTTGATTGCAGCTAGCTTGATTACAGCTAGCAGTGCAGCTGCATTAGCATATGTCTCTTAATACAGGCTAACTGTCCAGGTGTTAATGAAGATGATTGTTTGTACAAAATGGTTTAGGGATTGATCTACAATCTTGTTCTGTTGTAGCTGCAAGTTATTCAGTGCATTGATGTGGCAGAGCAGGCGCTTACAGCCCTGGAGATGTTATCGCGCAGGCATAGTAAAGCCATTCTGCAGGCAGTAAGTAAAAAAGAAAGCACTTTGACCTCTACATTTTGGTGATCTTCTGTGAAGATGAAATAAGAAAACAAGCTTCTGTGATTTTTAGCAATACTGAGAGTGAAAACGTTTGTTTATTTTATTGTAGGGTGGGTTGGCAGACTGCTTGCTCTATCTGGAATTCTTCAGTATAAATGCACAGAGGAACGCACTAGCTATTGCTGCCAACTGCTGCCAGAGTATAACACCTGATGAGTTTCACTTTGTGGCAGACTCTTTGCCACTGCTTACACAAAGATTAACCCATCAGGTAAGAAGCTATTCTAAAATGAAAAGTCTTAATTTTGACCTGAAAGTAGCATAAAGTTGCCTCCAGATATCTAGTTCTTTACCGTGTATTGTTTGCCTTTGAACTGATAATTGCCTTAAAGTTTCTGTAGTGTCAAGTTGTGATATTCTAACAAGCATATGGACCTTTTATTTTTTGTAAGTGTCCTGTAAGGATTCATGACATCCCTATTAGTTTTGTAAAACGAGATAAATAAGGTACTTTAACTTAGCATGAACAATAGTGGGCTTGTAGTCCTTGTTACCCATCAGTAAGAGGAAATCCAGTAGCATTACTGTTCTTTTTTCTTTACAAATGGGTTGCAAGATTCCCTCCCACTTCAAACTCAGAAAAGCTTCAGTTTAAATTTTTGTGGGTTTTTTCTGATTTGACTTTTTGGGAGAGTTTATGGCTGAGAGACTACTTGAATCTTTGAGGCAGCTTCACAGAAGTCAAATGTCAGCTTTAGATGGTGCTTTGGGAAAACGAAGCACCGTTCTCAGCAGTAGTGGGGACAAGTGCTGACTCCTGCTCTCTGAAGAGAAGATACAGCCTACAAAAGTAAGATTTCAAGACATTTTGAAGTGGAGTTTTTCTGGCAAAAAAAAAAAATCTTGAGTTAGATCTTAACAGAATAGTTGAGGTTGGAAGGGACCTCTCAATTATCTAGTCCTAACCCGCTGCTTAACGATGGTCAACTACAGCAAATCGCCCAGGACCGTGTCCAGCTGTGGTGGTGTTGTTGGTTGTGTTTTGGTTATTTTTGGTTGGTTTTTTTAATCTGTTTTTTTTTGGGGGGGATTTTTTAGGGTTGGGTTTTTTTGGTTTTTTTTTTTGTTTGTTTGTTTGCTTTTTTAAAATGTCCAAGGATGGAGACTTAACCTCTTCCAGCAGCTGCACTTACGGTAAAAGTGTTATATTAAGTTCAGGTGAACTTTTTTGAGTGTTTCAGTGAACTTTTTACTAGAGCTATTTTTACAGCAGCCTTTACTGTCTTGGTGTCTTTGGATTTGCTGTCTTGGCTGCACTGCATGATATAAAAATTGGGCTTCCTCTACTCTGTACACAGTAGCCTTCACTCCTGCTTATTACCTATATTTCCTGTTGCTTTGGCTTTGTAGCTGTCTTTCCTTTTGTTTCCTCCTTGTAGAATCTATAGAGGATATTATAGATCCATTTATTAATCTCTGAAGGTATTTGTGTTGCAAGTGGGAGGTGTTTCCTAGGGAAATATGCAGGAGCACAGCCATATCAGGTTCAGCCCATATAAATGACTTTAAAATTCAGAGCTGTAATGTGCTGTAAAATGTGATTTGACTGACCTTTTTGAAGAAATTTTATGAATGCCTCGAAGTGACAGGGTAATCAATACAAGTTAAAATATTTTCATTCAAATAGCTACTTAATTTTTTTTTTATAATAGGACAAAAAGTCTGTTGAAAGCACTTGTCTCTGTTTTGCACGGCTAGTGGACAACTTCCAGCATGAGGAGGTAAGGGTGTGTTTGGTTTTTTTTTTCTGGGGGTAGATTTTTGGCTTTTTTCCTTCCCTCAGTTTCTCCTAAGGGCTTTACCTTTCAAAGCCAGTCTAACGTTTTCAATTTTGCGGTTCCCTCCTGAAGAACTTGCTCCAGCAGGTTGCTTCCAAGGACTTGTTAACAAATATCCAGCAACTCCTGGTAGTGACGCCTCCTATCCTGAGCTCTGGAATGTTCATCATGGTGGTGCGCATGTTTTCCTTGATGTGCTCCAATTGCCCTACGCTTGCAGTCCAACTTATGAAGCAAAGTGAGTTCTTACTCTTTCATATTCTGGGGACCTATTTAAGTTAATGCCTACGGTCAATATGGAACTCTGTGCGCTTCATTATACAAATACTGTGTTCTTTTTATTTTTCTCTCTTACTGTGCTTCCCCTGGGATTCAAGCTTAGTTCATCTTGTTGAAAGTGTTTGGGTTTTTTTTTTTTCTTTTCCTGAGAGGTTTTTCTCCTTTCCTGTGTCTAGCTATTGTCACTGGAGTGCTCGCCTAATTTTGAGTCTGTATTAGCTGCGCAAGTTACTCCCATTCCAACACAAGTTGTATAATTCTTTTTATAGTCTTTACCAGCTGGGGGAAGCATGTGGTTTAAGGACTTTTTCTAATGGAAAACATTAAGAATAGTAACCACTATGTAGCTGTCTTAGTTCTCACTTGTTTTCTCCTTTTGATCTCGTAAATTTTGACTTGTCGCTTCAGCTGCCCTATATGTTCTCCTGTTTTCTTCTGTGTCCTGTATATTGAGTGATATTTCCCCCTAGGTGTTCCTTAAAGGAAAAAAAAAAACCTCAAAACCCAAAAAACCCACAAACCCCAGACCTGAGAACAAACGCATTTCTTAAAACATTCAAAGACATGGCTTTTGTCTTAGTGTCTACTGTCTGTTTGGTTTGGGTGGTGACAATCTCTTCTGTGTAGTGTCCAACACAAAATGCAGTCCATATTCTGATATTGGCAAGCTCTATTAATAATATTTTTTTATAGATATTGCAGAAACGCTTCACTTTCTCCTTTGTGGAGCCTCAAATGGCAGTTGTCAAGAACAAATTGACCTTGTTCCACGAAGTCCTCAAGAACTTTATGAGCTTACTTCTCTTATTTGGTAAGCTATGCAGCCCTGTGTTTTGGGTCTGGTTGGCGTGTTTAAAATCCCTAACTTCTCTAAAACGAAGGCGAACGGTTTTCAGCTTTGATGGACTTCATTGTATCCTCCTAGTAAGATCCTATTTAATGTTCTTTACAGTGAACTGATGCCTTGCCTGCCAAAAGAGGGGATCTTTGCGGTTGATACTATGCTAAAGAAAGGAAACGCGCAAAACACGGATGGTGCAATATGGCAATGGCGAGATGACAGGGGTCTCTGGCATCCCTATAACAGGATTGACAGTCGGATAATAGAGGTAGTAGTTCTACACATGCGCGTGGTGATATTTTTTAAATATGTGTGTGGTTGTATAGAGATGAGTACTTTCTTTACGACTCCGAAAATATCAGCCTTGTTCTTTCTGAGTAAGAAACACACGAGTTTCCTCAAACCTCCTGCTGTAATATTGCACTATTTTGGCATTCAGTAATGAGCGAACTGCTTAATCACTGTCCTTATTGTATTTCTGTCAGTCGTTGTTTTTCCTACTGTGTTGCCCCTCTCCTCACGTTTCATATAGCTTCCTATTTGGTAGGGATTTCCTAGCTTTAAACTGTTCCTTGTTTTTAGGCAGCTCATCAGGTTGGTGAGGATGAGATAAGCCTGTCTACGCTTGGGCGTGTCTATACGATTGATTTCAACTCTATGCAGCAAATCAATGAGGATACTGGAACAGCACGTGCCATTCAGCGAAAACCAAACCCTTTAGCCAATACAAATACCAGTAAGTGCCGCTTGGGAGGCACCTGGTGTCTCTAGCTGTGGCTAATTTATGCTTGATGATGCAACAGTCTGCTACTGAGCTAATATTTCGTATGGTTTCTGTGGAACATCAAACTATTTTGATTTATGTGAATGAAGACAGCTTTGCAACAAAACTCACTGTTGAAATGTGTTCTTTTTAACATGTAAACTCTTTCCCTGGGAACTGAAAATGCATTAAATTGAGGGGGAGCCGAGAGTGTTCCTGGCTTGGGTTTTTCTGAAACAGTTTTGTACGTACAGCTCTTTTATTTAATGAAGATTGTGTGAGGACTGCTTACTATCGTACAGAAATAATAAGAAAACTGAAGAAAAAAGATTCAGCTCCTTGAAAGAGAAAGATTTATACCTACATTCTTGCCAGCAGTTTGACTTCTGATTCTTAACTTATATCTCTTCAATTCAAGAGCTAAACTAATTCAGCTCTAATGAAAGAAAATAATTATTAGAGCAGAGATGCAAAGAATTATGCAGTGACTTGTTGCACAATTTCTTACAGGTGGACATTCAGAACTGAAGAAGGATGATGCTCGAGCACAACTAATGAAAGAGGACCCAGAACTGGCAAAATCCTTTATCAAAACATTGTTTGGTGTTCTTTATGAAGTATATAGTTCTTCAGCTGGACCTGCTGTTAGACACAAGTGCCTTAGAGCAATTCTTAGGATAATTTATTTTGCTGATGCTGAACTTCTGAAGGATGTGCTGAAAAACCATGCTGTTTCAAGGTGGGGTCATTAACCATTGTGAATGAAACTAATTTTGAGCTCACAAGTCAAACTTGTGATTACTTTTTTTTTTTGAATCATCTTTTTCTGGGGAAGATTGTACTTTTAAATAGTTATTTATTTATTTTCCAAAAGGTGAGGCTGCCAGCTCTTCAGGAACTTCTGCATTTTAGATTTTGCAGTAGGTGCCAACTCTAGATGTTATTAGAAACTTAGATTGCCTATCTGACTGTGTGTATTAGTAATATCTAATATTACCATTTAGTGGTTTCCTGATTTCTAAAACTTGCCTATAAACTTTTCTGAGGGCAGGGTGACTTTTGAGGTAATGCAGTGTGAGCAATAACAGACTCTCATGGCATTCAGCTGGTGAGTTCTATTTATGAAACCTACATCTTGCATCATAAAGTCAGGGATCTAGATAAAAGGATGCCATTCGGAGATAAACTGACTAGCTTTTCAAAGGCAGTACCAAGCTTCACAGCACCATATTTTTTTAAAGGAAAAAAACCTCTCTCTTTTCCTTTACGTCCCATGTTAAAAGTTGGTAAAAGTGATTTAGGTGGGAAGAGGAAGACTTTTTCAGTCCTTTTGTTTATAGCTTTTACAAAAGCACAATGAAATTTGTTTGCTTTCGGTCTCCAGTACTTAACGTCTGCAAGATAAGCTGGTTTGATATTCTGGTTTTTGTTTGGTTTTTTTTAAAGAAAAAATGAAAAGACAAACCTAATTCTAATAAATAATCTGTTTCAGTCATATTGCCTCCATGCTGTCGAGTCAAGATCTTAAGATAGTAGTTGGAGCCCTGCAGATGGCAGAGATTTTAATGCAAAAGTTACCTGACATTTTTAGTGTTTACTTCAGAAGAGAAGGTAAATCTTGCAATTTTTTTTTCCCCTCTTAATCTCCTTATCTACTATTTTAAAAGCATGTGTGTGTGGAGAATCTGTGTACTTTACAGCCAGGTCCATCACACCCAAGCTGTAAAATTTAATATTATTGTTGAATAATAAAGGCAAATCCATGCAAGCTGTCCTCATATGAGTAGGGAGGAGCTGACCAAGGCTCTGGAGGAGACAAGCTTGTTTTTTCTGAATCTGAAACATAAGATTTCTGCCTTTTCAAACACCTTTGTCCCCACCATTTGCCTCCCTGACCCCCCCAGAAAAAACCCCAAACCACAACCCAATCAACCCACCAAACAAAGATTTATTCTTTTGCAAAGGAGTGATGCACCAAGTGAAAAACTTAGCAGAGTCTGAAGCTTTGCTGACAAGCCCACCAAAAGTATGCACTAATGGATCGGGAACGCTGGGTACCACTACAACAATAAGTACTGGAACAGCCACTGCCGCCAGTAACGCAGCTGCGGATCTGGGCTCTCCCAGCTTGCAGCACAGCCGGGAGGATTCTTTGGATCTGAGCCCACAGGGGTAAGTGCACTTCTTGTTGTGAAAAAACAATCTATTGGAGGGTTTTGTGTGTGTGTTTGGTTTTAGAGGGATTTTTTTTTTGTGGCTGTTTCCTGATTTGTTTGTTTTTTTTTTTTCTTTAAAAAAAAAAAATCTTGACTGACTTGGGCTGCTACAGCATCATCTGCATTTTGCTGTCATATTTTCCACTAAGGAACTAAAATGAAGCGGTGTTGAAGCTGTCAATGGGTAGTTTTGATTAATTTTATATGAAATGTTTTTGGGGAAAAAAAAAAAAGACTAGCGACCTGATAGTTGTGATGTGATGGTATGAAACAATCTGCTGTTTGGAGAGAGGCTGGAGAATGCCAGGAACAACAGCTGTAGTCTCACAAAACTCCTGAGGACAGTGATTCTTTGAGAACGATAGCTGTGGTGCAGGGTTCCTTTCTGCTGGAGACTGGAGGAAAAAGAAGTCATCCTGAAGTCATTTTGTTGGAATGCAACCATTTTCAACGCTTTAGAGTTAAATTCTCTGTTGGGATAAATTCTCTGTTGGGATAAATTATTTTAATGTTACACCGTTTGCCTTTATTTTAAAGGTGAAACGTTTGTCTTAATAAATTGGCATAATAAGGAAACTAACTTCAAACCAGAATTGAAATAAGTGAACTTGGGACGTGGAGGTCTTGGTCAGTAGAAACTTCATAAATTGTTGAAAAAGCATTTTCTGGGCTTTAATAGGGGAGGCAGGTCAAATAGCCAGTGGCTTTTGGTGTTTATTCAGTAGAGATTTGTGGATTTATGTGGGCTTTTTTTTTTTTCTTTATTCAAATAAATTTTGTGTATTCAAATAAACTAATAACCAGATGGTGACACAAATAAATACATGAAAATCAAGAGAAACTTCTATTTAGTGGCACTTCTGTCTGTATTTGGCTGCCTGTAGTAGGAAGATGACAGCAAGCAAAACTCCTTCTCTTTCTGGATGGAGTAGTCACTTGTCCTTCCAGCTGAAATAGAGTTGAGGCCCCTTCTCCCAGAGCTTGTTCTTCCCTTGTGTCCTCCTTGTTATGGGATGGAACCTTTTTTTTTTTTTTTTTTTAATCATTGAGGAAATAGCTTGCAGATGCATCTTAAACTGCGGGACGGGAACGTGTATGCATATGGTGGACAGAAACATATTACTTTGTTTTTAAATTTGAACAGACGACTGAGCGATGTTCTAAAGAGAAAAAGACTGCCAAAACGAGGGCCAAGGAGACCGAAATACTCTCCTCCAAGAGATGATGACAAAGTAGACAATCAAGGTAAATCGTTCTTAACATGTGATACTCTTACCTCCTTCTAAATTCAAAAGTAAGCTTATGAGCTGTCAGAAATGCAAACCTGTTGATTCTCTTAACTTTGTCTTGGCTTCCTCCAGCTAAAAGCCCTACAACTACTCAGTCTCCAAAATCTTCTTTCTTGGCAAGTTTAAATCCTAAAACATGGGGAAGATTAAGCACACAGTCCAACAGTAATAATATTGAACCAGCACGAACAGCAGGAGTAAGTGGTCTTGCAAGGGCTGCTTCCAAGGATACCATTTCCAATAACAGGTACACGCACAAAAAAATAAAAAATACTTGTAAGATGGTGTTGACTTTTTGATTGGAGCTACTTTCTTACAATAAGCCATCAGGTGATTAAGTAGCACCTATCAAAGAAGTTTGAGCTTAACCACTATTAAAATAGCTCTGGAAGAAGAATCAAGAAATGAAGGTAGAGAAAACAACCTTTGGATAGATTAAGGTAGCATACTGAGGAAAAATGGGAGAATTGGGAAAAATGGTGCAAGAAGTAATCTGTAGAGAATAGACCTTTACTGTGTCAGAGTAAGAGGGAAGAGGTTTTTGTCTGTAACTCTGTTAAATGTGGGGAAAGTGATACTCTGGCTGTGTTTACTTGTAATATTGGAGTATGCAAATGCTAAGTGTGGCCAAACGCCTTTTATGTGCTTCTTTACAGAGAAAAAATAAAGGGCTGGATTAAGGAGCAAGCCCATAAATTTGTAGACCGTTATTTTAGTTCTGAAAACATGGATGGAAGCAATCCTGCACTAAACGTGTTACAGAGACTTTGCACTGCAACTGAACAACTCAACCTCCAGGTCAGAAATGACAAACTCCCGTGGAGTGGGGCTGGGAGTGGATGCAGTAGAAGGATTTAGGAGGAAGCTAGAGGAAAGCTGACCATTTTAGACACTATGGTGGTTATTTTAAGCATTATTTTTTGTTGTTTTAAAAGAGAAGACAGTGTTTCTTAACTCGAAATGGTTCGGGGTTTTTTTTAGAATTAGTGTATAAGCTGTGACACACATTATTTATGATAAATGACTAGATTAACAAGAATGTTACTGATTCCTAGGAATGTGTCGCTCACATAGCATTTTACTTCAAATTTTAGAAGTTATACAGTTAAGTAGACTGACTCTGTACCTAAAGAACAACACAGTTGGTAATAAGAGCTTTGGAGATGGGGATGTGGGGAGAGGACAGAAGAGAAGCAGCGTTTTGTTGAAAGGATAGAAGAAATACAGATTGGGCTGGATCTAGTAGCATCTCAAGAACTTGAGCCTTGCTTGTCAGACAGTTGTGGTTCTCAAAAGATGGTCTAAACATGTAACTTCTAAAGTAGCTGAACAACTGGGTTATGTTCTGTGCTTTGATCTAAGCAGCTGGTAAAGTATGAAACTTTCCCTCCTCTTCCCTCCCACACAGATGTAGTGTGAAATGTATACCAATCTGTGCTTTTTTTTGTTTCTTTTAAAAAAGCCTTTTGCTTGGAGCTCATCTGTATGTTGCGTGAGACAGAAATGGGACCTTGTGTTTCTCTTAAAACTGGGAAAATGTAGATGTTGCCTGTAATATCTCCTCTTGAATAGAGAAGTTGCTTATCTTCAGGTTATTTCCCCTGTCATTGCTTGTATTGAGTTATTAAACACCCCAGACTTCCCCTTTTTTCACCTTTAGAGCTGTCCCATGCGGTAAGAGGGAAAATAGTATTTCTTAAGCCCTTAATACCTGGATTGTGAAATACTGCTTTCGTATTTTTCAGGTGGATGGTGGAACAGAGTGCCTTGTAGAAATCCGTAGCATTGTCTCGGAGTCTGACGTCTCCTCATTTGAAATCCAGCATAGTGGGTTTGTTAAACAACTGCTGCTTTATTTGACATCTAAAAGTGAGAAAGATGCTGTAAGCAGGGATATCAGATTGAAAAGATTTCTTCATGTATTTTTTTCTTCTCCAGTAAGTTTTCTTGTTTATTGTTTTGTCATTCTTAGTTGTCTTTCTCTCAAACTTTACCTACCTGCCTGTCTGAGAGCTTCAGCAGTGACCTTGACTTGAAGATGGAGTATGCAAGGAATGTTCTGTTTATGCCTAAGCTGTATAACACTGCAAATTTCACGTGGTTCTGTCTTTACAGGTCATAAACTTTTTAGAATACCCTGTAATTACAGAAAATTCCACACAACAGTGGAGAAAAGTTCCAAAATGGCCAGTTGTCTGAGTCTTCAACAACTTAAAAGTTGTTCCTGACTTTTAAAAAGTTAATATGAAGGAGAGTTTGGATAGTAATCTTATCACTTGCTGTCTTTAGTCCTAAGTACTGCAAGAAACTAGATTGTCCTGTTCTTAAAGGAGGAAATTTAAAGTGGAAGAGAGGAAAGTATGTAACTACAGCTTCCGTTAATCATATTGCTCATGGTTAGGGTGAATGCTTAAAATCTGTAGGGCTGAAACCCCTACAGTTCTTTTAAACCAGGAGAGAAAAGTGTGTTCTTTGAAATAGATCCTTTGTAAACTTGTTATGTGTCATCTGGTCGTCCTGATACTGCTGATACTTCAAGTGAGAGCAGTGATTCTTAATTTTTTTTTTTTTTTAAAACAACTTGTGGTATAAATTGTTTAAAATTGGTTAATTCAAGCACATCACTAAAAGACTGGACTGTATTTCAGCTTCCTGGAGAAGAACCCCTCGGAAGATTAGAGCCATTAGAAAATGCACCTTTGTTGGCGTTGGTCCATAAAATGAACAATTGCCTCAGTCAGATGGAGCAGTTTCCTGTCAAAGTGCATGACTTCCCTAGTGGAAATGGAACAGGGAGCAGGTAAGAATTAATGCTCAGGTAACAGTTTGGTTGGAAGCTTTTTTACACAATTTACACAATTAGCTTTTTTATTCAGTGAAAGATTTGAATATTTAACCAAACATTTGCTTGAAACTTTTGTCACTTAGATTGAGAGTAGATGTGTAATTTTAAATACAGTCTCTAAATTTAAGCTTTTAAAATTCAGATGTCTTCTGTGTGCCCATGTAACAAACCCTGGAAAGAAGTAATCTACTTGTTGCTGAGACACTGATATCTTCTTAGTGAAGGAATTAAACTACTGAGAGTTTGTATTATAGTGCTGGAATTTGTTATTCGGATAGGATGATAATGGATTGAGTGATAACTGTTGGGTGTCAACATAATTTAAAATAACTGTAGACCTGCCCTCTATCTTAACATAGATTAAATTTGGAATCCAACTTATTTGCGTTTTAAGTAACAAATTTGAGTGAAGACCTATTTCTACAATTTCTTTCCAGTACTTTAGTAAATCAACACTATTTTTCAATTAGGTGTATAGCCATTAGTAAGTCTATTTCAGCTTAAGTCGCATATAAGTTTTGGAAGCATTTTGTGGTGCTAATTAAAAGCTCAATTTGATTATAGGTCTATTTTGTGACTATGGGGAAGTTAGGAGGGGAGGAGCATTGAATGTGAATTTTTGAAAAATATCCTTTAAAGTTTGACGTGCCAAAATCTTCTGTCTCTCAGGTAGTAAGTGTGGACTTTTTGTCACAAATTGTGACACCACATCCCTTACAGTAGGTGGACTAGAGCCTTACGCTGTAATATTAATCTAACTTGTAGTAAAATTCAGTACTTGTTTTTTGTGAAACCGTTAAAATCCACGGGAATGAATGCAATACGCAGATTCCTAATACTTGGAGGAATTAAATGTCTTGATAGTGGCTTTTGCAAATAGTATGTGCTCTCTAATTTTACAATGCTTCCTATTTCTGTAAAAAGTGGGATAACTACAGCTGCTAATCATAAAAGGAAAATTCCTGCCGTTCTTTTTGATAAGAAAATGAAACATGGGAAACCAGAGTACTGCAGCATTCTCTGACTGCTGGTCTTACGGTGGATTATGTCAGTGAGGATTTTGAGGCATTAAGATTTGGTAGTCTTTCACCAGCAGCTGGAAATAGAAGCAGCCCGAGAGAAGAGGTTTCTGTGTTAAAATGAGTAGCTTGAGTGTTGATGGTTTGGTAAGATGGAACATGTATATAAACTGTGCTTTGGCAAGAAAAAAAACCAGAGAGGAGCTTTCAGGTTGTCTCTTTCGGTCCTTCTTAAAGAAACATGTGAATGGATACTTGTGTTTTCCACCCCCAATTCTGATCCTAATTGTACCGCAGGTGAACACAACTCTAAATCTCATGTGGCATCAAGTGACCACTGAAGAACTTCAGACCTCAAAGATGGGCTGTATAGGCCATATTGTAATCAGACTTCAGACTGGACTTTCTCTTGGTCTGTGTAGCTTCCACTGGAAATCAAATTTTGTCCCAACTTGGACTCTGGTGTTCTTGTAGAATACAATTTTTTAACCTGTTTATCCAAATCTTAGTAGCTTATTTTTAGAGAAATAGGCTGAGAGAGAGTACTCTGAACAAGTGAATTTGTAAATGCATGTATAAGCCTGTCTTAATGCATTTTAAAAATGCAATTATGGTTATTAGATTCTTTGTGTAGCAACTTTTTTCACAAATTATTTTGAGTTTTTCTCTTAACAGAGGATCCCAAGCTTTAAAATTCTTCAATACACATCAATTAAAATGCCAGCTGCAAAGACATCCAGACTGTGCTAATGTGAAACAGTGGAAAGGTGGACCTGTGAAGATTGATCCTCTGGCTTTGGTACAAGCCATTGAAAGATACCTTGTAGTTAGAGGTATATATATTACACAGTCACATGTGGTTTGCTTCTTGGGATGGTCACTACTGTCAGTAGTGTAGAGTCCGTAAAAATTTGAGGATTATACTGAAGAAAAATGGGAGGTGTACCTATAAATGTGCCTTGCTCATGGGGGAGGAGGCTGAGGCTGTAGAGAATCTTCCCTCTTCTGGGACAAATCTTTTCCGGTCGTGTAAACAGTTCAGTCTAAATATTAACAGAAGTATAATCTAGTTGACTGTCAGATTGGCTGTAACTTGGCATTTTTGATACTGCAATTTGTTCTAACACGTCTGAACCTTTTTCAACTGATGTATTGTGGAACTGTTTTAAAAACAAACAGTGGAGTTTATAAAAGTCAAGAGTACAAAAAACATTCTTACATTTTGTGTGAAAACAAATGAGGATGTCTTTCTCCTCTCTTGCCTCAGGCTATGGAAGAGTTAGAGAAGATGATGAGGATAGCGATGATGATGGGTCGGATGAAGAAATAGATGAATCTTTGGTAAGCTTTTGCTCCTGGGGTAGGGAGAGGGAACAGCGTGGGGAGAGGCTTAAAGAAAAGCTAGCAACAAATTTTCCAACTTGTGTGGTTTTTTTTTTTTATTGTTCTGTTCAGGCTGCTCAGTTCTTAAATTCAGGGAATGTGAGACATAGACTGCAGTTCTACATTGGAGATCACTTGCTGCCCTACAACATGACTGTGTATCAGGCAGTGAGGCAGTACAGTTTGCAAGCCGAGGAGGAGAGGGAGTCTACAGACGATGAAAGCAACCCGTTAGGAAGAGCTGGGATTTGGACAAAAACGCATACCATTTGGTAAGTTGGCTAGAGAAATCAGGGGGTGAGTTCTCCAGTTTCCTAAATGTATATACATACAGAAAATTAGAATAGATCTGTCACTTTTTCTCTCCCCCCCTCCAAAACTGAGGTTTTGAATTTCCTGATGTGCTTGAGATACTTAATTCTTAGCTGCTGGCCTTCTTTCTAGCTAATGAGTGAAGCTGATGACACCTGCTAGATGAAGGGAAATCATTCTTGTCTTGGGTAACTACCCACAAACAATACAGAATGGGTCTGCAGTCTGCAAATAATGGTCAACTTCATACTGCTTTTCACAGCCGATTGCTGTGCGTGTGTATATACATATTCTCTGACCATACTTCACAAGGAACAATATTGGCCTGTGATTCATTTTAACATTCAACAGTGAATTTTTCTTTCTGATATTTAAATGTAGTATTGTTCTGGTTTTATTTAGTGAGAGGGGAGCTACGGTGGCAGCTTCTGTAAGAAGCTGCTGGAAGTTGTTTCCCCTTTGTCCAGCGGACTCGGCCGGGCCTAGGGTGGGCCTGCTGCTGGCCAAGGCCGAGCCGATTGGTAGCAGAATGTTCCCTGATAACGCCTCTGCCATTACGTATTTAAGAAGGGAAAAACAGGGAAGAAAAAAAAAGAGAAGATGTGAAGGAGCTGAGCAGGGGCAGAGAGGGGGAGGCGCGAGCCTTGTGGGCCTTGCAGGCCTCACCCTCTGGCCTCCCGCCGGGCGGTGACTGGGCCCGACTCGGCCCGGCCTGGCTGAGAGAAGTGGAGAGGAGATGGGATGTGAAGAGACCCTGAGAGGTGGCTGCCTGCCTGGTGTGAAGGATTTCTGTGAGAGGAACGGCTGCAGACGCCAAGGGCAGTGCAGAAGGAGGGGGAGCAGTAATGCGGCTCCTGGCCAGAATTCCCCTGCAGCCCGTGGTGCAGCCCATGGTGAGGCCGGCTGTGCCCCAGCAGCCCGGGGAGCCCACGGAGGAGCAGAGATCCCCCCCGCAGCCCGGGGAGCCCATGGAGGAGCAGAGATCCCCCCCGCAGCCCGGGGAGCCCACGGAGGAGCAGAGATCCCCCCCGCAGCCCGGGGAGGACCCCACGCCGGGGCAGGCGGGTGCCTGAAGGCGGCTGTGGCCCGTGGAGGCCCCGCTGGGGCAGCTGTTCTGGAGGGGCTGCACCCCGTGGAAGAGATGACCCACGCCAGAGCAGTTTCACGAAGGACTGTGGCCCGAGGGAGGGACCCCACGCTGGAGCAGGGGAGGAATGCGAGGAGTTCTTCCCCCAAGGCAGCGG